>VZQC01010310.1:3264075-3279905 GCA_009823505.1 Rhizomys pruinosus | reverse complement strand
AATGGAAATCTAGCCAGCTCATGATTTCTGTCTGCATATAGTGACAGGACCCAACTAACTGATTGATAAAACTATACGTTGGATCCATCTTTCTCTCTCCCCTCTCTTCATGAATCCAGTAACACATAAGGCCTGGAAGCTGTGTGGTATGTATCGTCACTTTAGAATTCTAAACGAACAGGAAATAATTTTATTCAGTTTGTTTTCAATAAGTCAGGTCCTCTGTAGCTCCCAATCAATTTTATCCTGGGTACATTGGACAATGTCAATTGAAATCTGGAAAGCCTTAAAGAATATTGTCAAGTGTAAATATAAAACAAGTTTCTGTTGATAGTCCACAGGGTGATTTGTTCTGCATTTGTTCTGCACTTGTGAAAGGTTTACCAACGGCTTCATTCAAATCCTAGGGTGGTAGAGACGGCTGGAAGCAATTTTTTTCAGATACAGGATCTGAATGCATTCTTCTCGCAGATAAAATATTTACTATTGCCACAGTTAGCTGAGAAGAGGGAATGATCTTTGAGGTACCCACAGGCCTGATAAGTTGATGGTGGTCTCGCTGTTGGCAACCTGGAAAAGTATGTTAGCACATCTGAGGTTACATGTGAAGATGGCAGTTATGTTCAAGAGGGAAATCTTGAGAGATGCTTTGGCTTTATTTTAATTTGTTTTAAGGTGGCACCCTCCTGTGGTGGTTTTATCCTTTTTCTTCAGATAGCAGTTATTCTGTCTGAGTAAAAGTGTATTAATATAATTTGAACAGCTTATGAAGAAAACCAAGCCATGTTTACACCATGATAGGTTATAGCTGGTATATTTCTCTTTTCTCACTTCTCAAAATACTAAGGTATTTGATTCTACTCACCAGTCTCTAGCTCCACCTGAACACTTAATTTGGAATTTGCTCAATGACTATTACTGTCTTTTTATCAGAGGGTTCTCTGACCATCAAATGATAAAAGAATGCTCTTGATAACTCACATTATATTGCTCACACAGACACTCAGATTCTGATGGGAATTTTCTAGATGTTAATGGTAGCAGGGATAATGTAGAAGGAGATTTAAAAGGTATGAAGTGAACTCTTGACCTTGATTTAGTTCTAATCAGGACCCTGTAAAATGATCATGTTACTGTATCTTCTGGGAGAAACACAAAGTATAAAATAAACTTTTTATAATTTCTTCATGTTCCTAGTTTTCATTATAATGTCTTCCTCATATAGACTTACAGGTCAGAGGGAGGGAAAGATCCATTTTGCCAAAGCCATGCTCCTCCATGTCCATCTCGAGAGAGTCCCACCCAGTACTCAGTGCCCTCTTTGAGCTTCTGTAAGCTGTGGGTGATGAAACTCTACAAGAAACAAGACACAAACTATGAATGGAAAAAAAAAAAAGCTACTGTGACATATAAAGTTTAACATTTTGCCTTGTCAGAACTTAATAAGAATTTGAGTGCTGAGGAAAAAGAGGGAGATGTTAAGTTGGGAATACATACTGTAAATTCTTTTGCTGTGTAGTCAGTGTGGTGAGTTAATACTACAGAAAATGTAGGCATCTTGTATTAAAGTTTTAACAGATTCCAAGTTGGATAGACAGTATGTATCAAAGCAAGCTAAGTATAATTATATTGACCCTTCATCAGAAGAAAAAGGTTTCCTGACATCACACATCATATGGGTCATTTTTTTCTAGTATATTTCAATATATGAAATTATTGTGAAGATCCCAAATAGAACTTAATGTAAGTACATTTTATTAGATGAAACATTTCTACTTTTGTCATCAAATTTTCATTGAAAGAAATTTTGTGAACAACTGTAGAAATTTATGTAATTCTTGGTTTACTGAATAGCATAACATTTTCCCCATTTTTCTTTTATAAACTTCAACTAATTAGTGAACCTAGTAGGTATACATTTAAAATTTTTCATTTATTTTTATTTTTTTATGAGTACGACGAGTGCATTGCCTGCATGTCCGTAAGTGCACTCATGTCATGCAATGCCTGGAGAGGTCAGAAGAGGGTCTTGGATCCCCTAGTACTGGGGATGTTAGCCACATGTGAATGCAGGGATTCAAACCTGGGTCCTCTGCAAGAGCAATCTGTGTTCTTAAACACTGAACCTTCTTTCCAGATCCAGGTAAACATTTTTAATATGGTGAGAACTGAATTATTATGGATTTCACTTCAGACATACTTAAGGGTTGAATGGTTTCAGGAGACATCTCACTGTGCATTTACTAAGATCTCAGTAAACTAGGTTAGTAAACTTAACATTCAGTTATCAAATACATTTTTATTAAACCTATTAATTTCAATGCATTAATTCAGATTTGATTGTTTGCTAGGGATTTTTTTGTTTTGTTTTGCTTTTTCTCTTTCCTTTTCTTTCTTTCTTTCTTTCTTTCTTCTTTCCTTCTTTCTCTTTGTCTGTCTATTTTTTTTTTCTGACAGGGTCTCCACTGTGTCAGGTTGAGATCCAGAAGCCCATTGGAATGCAGAGACACCTAAGACCGGAGGTCCTAGAACCTGCTCTACCAGGCATAGCCTTTGGCTATGCTAAAGCAGGCCACCACTGATTACTCAGGAATCTTCCGTCGTGCCCCTTGGCCTTCGGAAGCCAGATTCCAGATTCTGACCCACCCCACTCTCACTGAATCCCACTCCCACCTTCCTTAAATTCCCAAGCCGGATGCCATTCTGGGCTTGGCTCTTTCTTTCCCCTGAGCCTAGCCCTGGCTACCCTGAATTAAACTTTGCTCCAAAGAACTTAGACCTCGTGGCCTTTCATTCCGGGGGGAGCGCCCATAACCTTACACACTGTAAATACTAACCTGGCCTCAAACTCAAGATCTTCTTCACCCAGCTTTCAGTGATAGGCTGTACCACTGTACCCAGAACAGGATTTCAGTTTTTATACTTCTGTTTTTCCTTGCAGATTATAAATTTATTATCAATAATCTTATTTCCTATAGCACTGAACATAATCCATTTAAGAACATTTACATTTGCTGTGTACATGCAGCCCAGAGTGGGTTAGCATATCACAGATGAGGTCTTCTATCCCTCTCTCCCCCTTTCCTTTATCAACTAAGTACAAAACCTAGATATTCATTTTGATTCCTAGAAAATTAGCTTCATTTTCACATATCTCATTAAATTGATCATACTAATCTCTACATTGTTTTTTTATTTTTAAAAATGCTCCACTTTTATGGAAAATTATTGAATCCTCTTGTAGGACTCTCTTATTTTAATAAGTAGTATGATGCAAAATCATAAAACTGTTTACCATTTCTTCTTTACTGTCTATTTGTAGGAGACTGGAATCCTCCCTTAAGCAATTGTCTTTACCAATGTTCCAAATTTTCCAAGATTCAAAGACATAGTAGCAACTTTCTCCATTCTGAATCCAGTTTTGTGGACAAGGGCTGCAGTTATTACCTTTAAAAATAAGCATTGTCTTTATTATCATCATTGTACGAAATTGGCATCGCCTCTCCCCCAAATCACCAAATGGTACCCATAATGCCACACTTACCAATCTCAATTTCTCTGAGCCTGAATACAGTAAAATTTACATAATTTCCAGCTGAAATAGTTCTCTGATAATTAGAGTTAAAATCAATGTGGAGGCTTCTTCACCCAAATCTTTTCTCCTGCATTAAAACTGGATCTGATTTATCAAGTTTTACCAGTCTTTCCTTGAATTAGGTCATTTTCAGTCCTTACTTGATTCCTTGCTGTTCTCTCTCTCTCTGTTATCTTATTGCCTGTGCTGGTTTGAATGAGAGGGTTTCCCCATAGGCTTCAAGCTTTTGGACATTTTATCCGCACTTGGTGGTGCTGTTTGGGGAGGTCTTAGAAGAATGGACATGCTGGAGGAAGCAGGTCGCTGGGAGCAAGTTCTGAGAGTTCTTAAGCTTTGCCGGATTTGCACTCTCGCTCTGCTTCCTGTGCCTGCTTGAAGACGTGATGGCCCTGCTTTCTTCTTTGGCCACCTCTGCTGTCCTGCCCCCCCCCCCCCCGCTATTATGGACGCTAACCACCCTGGAATCATATTCTTCCTTCTGTAAGTTCCCTTGACCTCAGTGCTTTATCAGAGGAACAAAAAATACTAAACACTCCTCCATGTACCTGGCAATATGAGTCATTAAACAGGCTGAGCAGGAAGGCTTGAGCTGATGTTTTAATTCTGAGATTTAAACAAGAAGATATTTTAAATTTTTTTTATTAATTTTATTTATTTCTGTATGTGTATGAATGTACTGTCTGCATGTAGGTCTGTGCACCCGTGCCGTGCAATGCCTCGGAGGTCAGAAGAGGGTGTCGGATTCCCCTGGAACTGGAGTTCTCCTGGAATTGGAGTTTCAGACGGTTCTCGGCCGCCATGTGGATGCTGGGGATTGAACCTGGGTCCTCTGCAAGAGCGGTCTGCACTCTTAACCGCTAGGCCATCTCTCCAGCCCAAGAAGATATTTTATATATAACGGAGAGACCAATTACTGCAGAAAAAGTGTGATTTGAAAAGTAGTTGGAAAATGAAGTCCATAAAGAAGCAATATACTCAGGGATGGAGAGATAGCCTAGTGGTTAAGAGCACCGACTGATCTTGCAGAGGACCCGGGTTCGATCCCCAGCACCCACATGGCGGCTAAGAACCGTCTGTAACTCCAATTCCAGGAGAACTCCAGTTCCAGGGGAATCCAACACCCTTTTCTGACCTCCGTGGCATTGCACAACACAGGTACACAAACCTACATGCAGACAGTACATTCATACACATACAAAAATAAATAAGATTTAAAAATTAAATAAAAAAGAAGCAATATACTTAATTTAGGACTGGTTATGAGTAAGATTTAGTCTTTAATATTTAACATGTTTTAAATAATAAGGTTTAAGAAAGAATAGATTCACAAAAGAATAGTCAATAGCTGCACACAGGGGAACGAAACAACAAGGGTTAGATGACGAAGTTACAGTATAGCTTTACAGAAGGAGATTCAGAAACTATCTTCATAGATACTTTCTCTATTCCATAGATTACTCGTGAGAACTCCTATTTAGAGGAAAATACTTCATGAGTACTTGCCATTGCCCAAGCATTGAGTCCTTTAAGACTTTTCAGCATTCTTCCTTTTTTTTTTTTTCGGAATCAATACTAAGTAGCATGCTGCTTAGAACACTGTTGAAGCCATGAAAGGGCTAGTGGCTAAAATGGTATCTGGAAGGTGGGTGAACAGGCTAGATTTGCAGGTCTCCAAAACCGATACTAAAGGAATTCAAGGTTGATGTCTCAGGGAAGGGTTTGCAATAATTTGTTCTATGTAAGAGCATTGTCGACCCACAGTGACTCTGCAGATATTTCCCTTGATTAATTTTTTAGTAAGAAGAAACTATGAGGGGCTGAAGAGATGGCTCAGTGGGTAAGAGCACAGACTGCTTTTTCAGAAGACTATTCTTCTAACTGCCTCTTGAGAACGTGAGCATGGGCTTCTGTAAGAGTGACTTCAGAGGGGCAGGAGAGATGGCTTAGCAGTTAAGAGCGCCAACTGCTCTTACAGAGGACCCGGGTTCGATCCCCAGCACCCACATGGCAGCCGAGAACCGTCTGAAACTCCAATTCCAGGAGAACTCCAGTTCCAGGGGAATCCGACACCCTCTTCTGACCAGGTTCGATCCCCAGGCACCCACATGGGGCTAAGAACCAATCTGTAACTCCAATTCAGGAGAACTCCAGTTCCAGGGAATCCGAGGACCCTCTTCTGACTCCTCTGAAACCATCTGCATGACACAGGGTTGCACAAACCTACATGCAGAACCAGTACATTCATACACCATACAAAAAAAATTATAATTTAAAAAAAGAATAAAAAAAGTAAAAAAGAGAAAAAACAAAATGTAAAAAAGAAATAACAGTGTTGTCAATATTGTTTTTGAAAATCTATTAATAAGCTAAATTATCATGAGCCTAAATGAGCTGCATGCTTATTTTTCTTCATCTTTCAAAAGCGGTACTTGAATGTAAGAAGCCAGAGGGGACATAAGGAAGATCTGCATACTGAGCCAAGGGAGCTAGGAAATTTCATGGGGGGGTCCCATCTTCAAGATGAAGAGCTGTTAGGCAAATGCAATTGGAAACCTGAGGGAGGGAAAAGGGGGGAGGATCAGTTATTCCCAGGACTAGCAAACTCTGAGCAAGTTATCCTAATCTTCCATGTGGGCAGTCCCTAAAACAGAAGTAAACCACACTAACGAAATCCAGTCCATATTATATATATATATATATATATATATTATAATTAATATATATATGTACTATATAATTTATTATCATAACATGTGATATATAAATATAATACACAGAATATTGTAAGTATATAATAGATATATATATATATACATACTATACATATATATATATTAACCAATAACTCAAGAAGAGAGCAAGAAATTGAGAGGGAGTGGGGGGGACTTTGAGAAGAGTTTGTGGGATGGAGATAAATAATGCACCAGACAGTATTTCTGTATGAAATCTCTCAAAGGCTAAACACTTGACCTCAACCCGAACACGAAGGCTGCCTCAAGCACAACCCACCGAACCCTTGGTGGGCTTATTTTCAGAGTCAAGAATCGTTTTTGGACGGAAATATTATGCGTTAGGTCTATGTTCGCTATGGTTTTTAATCAAGAGTTCTAATTTTTTATATTCTTCTAGAAATAGAGAAAAAATCCTGCCCACCTCCACCTCAGATTCCCAATGCCCAGGTTATGATGAGTACAGTGAAGTATTGGGATGGAGAGAAAATATCTGTTCTTTGTAAAGAAAATTATATAATAATGGAAACAGAAGAAATGGTGTGCAAAGATGGAAAATGGCAGTCACTACCCCACGCTGTGTTTGTAGATAGATTTTTTTTTTCTTTCGTAACATTTGTTTACTTTATTATTATTTTCTTCCTCAAAGGTGAAGAGTAACTTGAGTATGTTTAATAGAGGGATGTGGAAAATGAGTCGGCAAAACGTAGATATCGGAAGACAAGGCAAAATGTTTCTGGCTTTTTTTCAATTATAAAACATTTTTATTAATGCTTGACTATTCCATTTACGTTCTTCCTATAGAGAAGATTTCATGTTCTCAACTCCCTGAAATAAACCATGGAACCATCAAATTATCTAGATCATCAGAAGAAAGGCGAAAAATAGTTGAGTCGGCACTTCATGAACATGGCACTAAAGTCAGCTACATTTGTGATGATGGTTTCAGAATATCTGGGGAGAACGTGACGACCTGCCACATGGGAAAATGGATTCCTCCACCTCAGTGTGTCGGTGAGAGCAGTGTGGAAACCTAGTCCTGGTTTGGGAGCAGATCATTAGAAATAATTGATTGTGATCAGGATCAGGGGAAAGAACCATTTGTATATTTTACAATGAAGTTCTTTTTTGTATAAGTGAGTCTACCTGGTTTTACTGTGTTAATAATCACGAATACATTTTTACTCTTGCATTTTCTTTTTTAAAAGTATGACATAACTGTAGTACATTTAACTCACCTGTTCATGTGGGTTTGTCATCTGTGCTGGATAGCTTTAGTGTCACTTTGACACAACCTAGATTTGAGGAGCCTTCAATGGGGAATGGCTCAATTTGGATTGGCCTGGCCACATCTGTTGAGTATTGTTCTTGATGGTCAAGCAGTGTGGGTGGGCCCAGCCCACAATGAGTAGTGCCACTCAGGGCAGGTTGTTATGTGGTACTGCTAGTATAACGCGTAAGGTTGGCGGGCCATGACTAAAAGCAGGAGGGACGCAAGCCAAGTGAACACATTCTTCCATGGCATTGCTGCTTCAGCTCCCCTGTCCTCTAGGTTCCTTCCCTGTCCTTGTCTGCTCCCTTTTAATGGTTGAATGAACTGGTGACACATAGGAGCGATGTATACCTATATAAACCCTTTCCTTCCCAAGTTAATGCGTATCAGAGTGTATTTTCTGTTCACACATGCAATCAAGACAAACTAGACACCATCAGTTGTTATTGCTTTAATCTATTTTTTTTCCCACAATGTTTATTTCTGTAATTTTTACAATACATGGATACTTGTCCTATCTTTCTTAAAAATATGTTTTTTTGTTTCATCAAGGAAAAATCATGCATGTGTATTATATTTGCTCAGTTGTCCATTTCTCTCTCCTCTCTGCCCTTTTTCCTCCTCCCTCCCATCATTTCTTGCGTATGTTTACCGTTTTCTGCAAGTTCCCTGTCTCTTTCTTTTTGACTTATGTATTGTTTACATATAATGCACTCGCAGGTCATTTAGTAATGATGGATATGTGTATCATTTAGGGCTGAACACTTAGGTACAGAGATAGTCCCTGTAGAAAACTGATTTCAGTCCACTTCAGCATCGCATTGGTTGGCGACCTGTAAATTGTTCCCACTCGGCAATTGACATTATCGCTTTGATTTGTCAATTATTCAATAAATCCTGTTAGGCTCCCACTGTGGGTTCATTTCATGGGTGTTACACTTTCATGCATCCTTACTAGAATGCTTACCTGTTCTTTCAGCCTTTAGATATTTTCCTTTTCCTTATACAATGTTCCTCTGAGACCATAGGTGTTAGACGTGGCCTTTTGGGTTAGGAGGTGCTCATAATGTTAGGGCTGGGCACACTACTCAGAATAGATCTTGTCTTGGCATTTTACAGTTGTGTGCAATTTTGACTTTGTAATAGATTCTAATCTGGTTTGGTGGGTGAAGTCTTTGCTGGATGGTGAGCACCTCATATTCAGTTTTGAATGTTAACATTGGAGATAACTTAGTGAGAATTTATGAAATCTACAATGTAACATATAAATAATTGATATGGTCAGTATTCTAGATGAGGGTATTCTCATAATTTATGATTTCCTTATCATCGCAACTGAATCTATGTCTATAAAAGAGCTTTAATTCACTATGGACATTTGGGTTTTAAGTTATTTTCTCGGTGTGAAGTTTAACAGATGTCAAAGATAAATAGCTTTAAATGTGAAAATGGTCGATGTAGGTCTTCTTTGTCATGCATGTCTTTCAGAATATTGTACCTAACAAAGCTGAGTACATAAAAAACCAATTTTCATGAACTCTAGTTAGCATACATGGAGAATATGACTTTTACTATCGATTATAATCTCTAATTATTATCATCATGGTTTTTTATTTCACTTGTTGGACCATCTCACCTTCAATTCATTCATTGGTATCTGTGTTCTAAGAAGCTAGTACGACTTTTACACACTAATTGACTAGAAGAGGTCACGTAAACAAGTGTTCTGATGGTTTTGGAGTTCGACCCCAGCGACCACATGGTGGCTAGAAACCATCTTGTAACTCCAATTCCATGAGAACTCCAGTTCCAGTGGGAATCCCGGAGACCTCTTTTGACCTCTGCTGCATGACACGGGTGCAACAAACCTACATGCAAGACAGTACATTCATACACATACAAAAATTAAATAAAATTATAAAAAAGGAAAAAACAGAAAAAGGAAAAAAACAAAATGTAAAAAAAAATAACAGTTTGTCAATAGTTTGAAAATCTATTAATAAGCTAAATTATCATGCCTAAATGAGGCATGCTATTTTTCTATCTTTCAAAAGCTGTACTTGAATGTAAGAGCCAGAGGGACATAATAAGATCTGCATACTGACAAGGTGGACTAGGGAAATTTCATGGGGGGGTCCCATCTCAAGATGAAGAGCTGTAGGCAATCAATGGAAAACTTGAGGGAGGAGGGAGGGAGGATCCGTTTTCTCCAGGGACTAGCAACCTGAGAAGTTTACCTAATCTTCCATGTGGGCAGTCCTTAAACAGAAGTACACTAAACTGATCAGTGCATTTTATGTATATACTATATTAATATAATATATTATTATATTATATATTATATATATAATTATATATACTTATATGTATTATTATACATATATATACACAGCTATATATGTATATATATACATACAATAATAATACATATTATATATACAGTATACATATATATTATATAAAACAATAACTCAAAGAAGAGAGCAGAAATGAGAGAGAGTAGGGGAGACATGGTAGGAGTTTGTGGGGGACTGGGAGGATGGAAATATTGCAAAGACAGTATTTATGTATGAATTCTCCCCAAAGCTAAAACTTGACTCTCCGAACACGAAGGCTGGCTCCACACAACCCACCGAACCCTTGTGCTTATTTCGTGATGTTTTCATTTCCCAAGTAAAACCTACCATCAACCTTCTCTAACTTCCTGCTGTTACCAGGCTCATGACCTGTTTCCTGTTGATAAGTCCTGAGAGTGGTTCAATATCCTCCGGAAAAGCAATAGCTCATTGTGTCCCAGAGGGAACTTTACCCGGAAAGGCTAGGTCCTTGTCTGACTGTTCCTGCAGTTTCTTCAGAATTACCTCATGTAACAGCCTTTAGAGGCAATTCGTTCGCATACATAACCAGTAGTCGAAATTCGTGTGGGTCCCAGTTCTGGTTCTCAGCTAAAGCTGCTTTTAGCAATTTTCAAACCCATCCACTGTTATTTCTTATTTTAAATGCTTATGGAGAAACTGCTGTGTCATGCCCCTTTTTCTGTTCTTTTGAAATATTTGTCTTTAACGTGATTCATATTATGAGTTTTGGTACACAGACAAGGAGACTGAGCACAAAGACGAAGGAGGAATTAATTTCAAGAAAACAAATTCAAATGACTGCTATTGTTTCCTCTTCTCCATGCAAAGAATGAGACTTTCTTTGAAGTCTCAGATTTCAAATGAGAATGGTCTTCATTCTGTAGCTAGACTCTTTACAAGATGGTAGAGAAACACTTGTCATCCTTGAGTGCAGCAGGATGTCAGGAGTTGAAACTTAAATGAGCGTCATGGCCTCATTTACAATTAATCTTACAAAGTTAATGAATTTCTTCTTGCTAACAACAGTTTCTGCCTTCAGTAATAAAATTTAAACAGCAATTGCTTACCAACAGACTTAATCTTTATTTCTTATTATGCAGATATATTAATTACTTTCATTGAGAATAAAAAATATTTATCATTCATTATTCCATTAATTATAGAAAATATTTGAGCATATTTATCCTGTTTGATTTCTTAATGGAGCTTCTATTCTACATGTTTGTGCTCTACTCTGCTTAAATATGAATTGCTAAATCTTTTTATTTTCTTAATTTTCCTTATGTTTATATTACAACATAGATTTTTGACACTAATTTCACAATTATTTCACTTTAACCAACTGCAATAACACAGGGAAATTATAAATATTTCCGGTTCATTTTTAACAAGTCTATAATGAAGTAAACTGATTTGCTCAATAGGTAAATAAAAATTAGAGGTCTAAACTTTCATGTTTTAAAAACCACAATATACGTCAGTTTGTATAACACAATAAACGAACACAAAATTCATTCAACATTGTAGAAATTCCCTAGCTAGTCAGAAGAAAATTCAAAGAATTCTTAAGGAGTAATCTGCCAGTAATATTTAGATAAGTGACAGTCACCAAATTAAGTCTTATGAAAATAAACACAGGATTGTGTTTCCATCATGAAATTGTTAATTGAATATAATTTCACCATGTAAATTGATGTTCATGAAAATAAACAGATCATCTGAATTTTCACTGTTGAAAAATGATATTTGTAAAAGCTAACCCTTTCTATTGCTAAACTCCTAAATTTGGTTGATTGACAGCCAGTGAAGTCAGTTGTGATGGTGTCCTTCAAAAGATCCTGTTATAACTGTGTAAACTGTCACCTTGACAGCGAGTCTACTCAAGAATCCTGCTGTATAGAGGACACAGCCTGTCTTTCAAGGTCCAAGGTCTATTTAGAGATCATGTGGTCTAACATGCATTAATACCATGACTCTGCTTCAAAATATTTCATTGTAGGAAAATGTTAAAACCGTCCTCTTGAAAACAATATGCATTTCGAAGACTTTCTTTTTCTCAAAGAGTCCCTTAAGCAATATGCTCACAGTGGCCCCACAGATTGTCAAGGCACAAACAACCAAAACAGTGATTTGATTGTTAACACATTGCAAAAAGCATGTCCTTGCTGAAATTTCCCCTAAATCACAAATCTCGCCTAAAGCCACACAGACTTCACATTATTTACACTTATTATTATGAAATCTTTAGTACCTGAAAGGTATAAACATGGATTAAATAGGATCAAGGAAGATCGAAATGAAGCTATTATCTGTGCATATATAAGAGACCTTTTTTCTGAGCTTTAATATCCCTGAAAGGAGGAAAGGGTCCGTAACTCTGACTTAGATAAGAGATGAGAATTTCTCTTTCCTGGGAGAACTGATTAAGGAAAAGACACAATTGCTAGAGTAGGGATGGCGAGGTCTAGAAACTCAGAGGGACACAATGAGGGTTACCTAGGTTGGGAAGCTGGCACCAACTTAGCAAGCGAGGTCATTATGGAAGGGAAAGTGTTAACTGGAAACAAACAAAAAGGAATTTCATGTATACTGCAGTGAAGGCTTGAGAATGTCTGCTGATTTTTCTTGGACAGCCTAACTGTTGGGACAAGGGTGTTACTTCTTTCCTCTTCCCCTCCTCCCTCCCTCCTTCCTTTTGTTCTCTTGAGACAGTGGCTCATATAGTGCAGGTTGCCCTTCAACTTGCCATGTAAGCTGAAGCTGGCCTTGAACTAGGGATCTTCTTGGCTCTTACCTCCTGAGTTGCTGAGATTATGGGTATACATCACCCTATCCAGCTAGCTGCTTGCCTTTCATCCCTCTATTTCTGTCAATGTCTCACTTTTCCATGTGTGTGAGAGACATGGAAACAGAAGATGATGACAGATGACAAGAAGGAAGAAAGCGGAAAGTTATCTGTAAGTCAAAGCAGCTTCCTGGCTTTCTGGGGTAGTTGGTGGCCCCTGGATTACTTCTTGTGACAGGAAACAGGAAACCTCTCCAGCAGTCGTCCCAACAGCTGCCTCTCTTGGTCGCTGTTTCCCAAGGCTGTGAATGTCCCTTGCATTGGCCTCTCTTAGCTCTGGTAGTTGAAGCTGGATGATTGGCTGACACTTCAGGGCACCTAGTAGAGCTGTTCAGGCACCACTCTTCCGGCCGTCTTCTCACAGGCACACCGCCTCAACTCTTTGCAATCCTTTGAGTAAGCCTTCCCATTAAAGATGGTCATACAGTCCCTGTTTCTTACATTGGTGGGATCTATTATAATCTCCAAACCTCTATAAAAGAAAAAAAAAATAAGGGTCAATTATTTAATCATATTTATTTTCTACAATGTCACGATAAGTATTCCCAAATTTAATCATATTTATTTCACAATGTCGTAAAAAAACATAACCAGTCTTCCTCACATGACAACAATCACAAACTTTATACCTAGCATGTCTTTACTGGGAAGGTGGGGTGGTCACCAAACTATATTTTCTGCACCTTAGTTACCATCTCATTCTTAGAAGTAGCAGGTCACTCAAGACATTTAAAACTGTTTTGAATCACTGGAAAAAGCTGTCAACCCATGAAGGGAAAACAAACCTGAACAGACTAGAGTCCGAAATGGAGCAACTCCAAAGAAAGTGGACTGTTTTCTTACTCACCCACTTGTGCCCCTTCCCAAAGCCCAGGGAACAAAACTGCAGAAGGGGAGGCGTGGTAGAATGTAAGGGCTGATGAGAGAGATAGGGGTGAATTCATGAGACTACAGGAATACAGTCTGGACTTCTAATTGAATCAACATGCCTGTGCATACAGCTTCTCCAACTGGACTACTGGAACCTTGTGTTCGTTTCAAAATTGACATATAAATACTTGCAAAATGCACCATTATCTGAATTGTATGACAAAACTGAGTAATATCAATGTTATCTGCAAAACAACTGTGTCATTATATCTGTAGAATCCCTTAAACTTAAAACAAATAAAAAATAAATAAAAAAAATAAAAAAATAAATAAAAACTGTTTGAATAAAACAAAGATACATGTTCTTATTTTCCTGCTAATTTAAAATTATTTACCTTTTCTAATATTCACTTTACTGAGTTAAAAATACAAATAGCCAGCCCAGCGTGGTAGCTCATGCCTTTAGTCCCAGCGCTTGAGAAGCGAAGGGGGGGGGGGGGGGGGGCAGGGACATCTCTGAGATTGAGGCTAACCTGGTCTACATACCAAGCGGAGTGGCAGGAACAGCCTAGGACTACAGTGAGACCCTATTTCAAAAAACCAAACTACATTTACTTGTGCTTTGTTGCTGTATCTGGAATAAGTGTTCACTTTCGATGGATAGGGGAAGTTAAGGATTGTATCTGTTCAGGATTATAAATGCATATTAATAGTAGTGCCTTCATCTAGTAGGATCCGAAAGGCTATATATTATTGTTTAAATACCTAATATCTAATTGCATGTGCTAATTAGTAGGAGTACAAAAGGTATGACTGGACAGGCTGGCAGCCCATGAAAGAAAAACGATGGCCAGAATNAGCCCGGGTCCTCTGCAAGAGCAGTCGGTGCTCTTAACCACTAGGCTATCTCTCCAGCCCCGACAAACTGTTATTATTCCATCAATATATTATTGTTATTCTATCATATGTGATATAGTATCAATACACTATACAAAATTGTACTTCTTTTGTCACAGCTAGTGTGTAATATCATGTAGCACAGCCTGTTTACATTTGCAGAGGGACTTTTACTTTTCTTCTTTTTAACGTTTACTCCGAACTCCATGAGACAGATTAAAAAGACTCAATTTATCACTCATGGGATTAATAAATGAAACTGGTCCTCTGGGTGTTGATTACCTTTGAAAAGGGTAGGTGTCTTAGACTAGAAGCAGCCATCAGGGAAAACTGTCTCAAGCAAGCTGAGGTATCTAAGTGGAAGCCGAGCAGTTGCCTGGGACATTTATAGGTGCTTGTGTCAACTGCACTGTATATAAAACTCTGACTTGTAAATACAGCTTCAGACAGGGGCTGGATAACATCAGTGTGTGAGGATGTTTGTTTGGTGTCATTGTACTTGGTCTAAGAAGAATTGCAAATGCTTCCTATCTCTTCTCTAAACATAGTGCTATGGCAGTCCTTTGAAGAATCTTAAAGACAAACAGTCTTTATTCCTGACAGTCACCATTGTTCCTCCCTCTTCCAGATTATTATTTCGCTTCCAGCTGTCAGCTGTGAAAACCAAACACAGCGCACAGTTTCTGCAGCCCAGAATCAGCAGAAAGCTAGAGAAATTTCTTTTTCCTATTTCATCTCTGTGTCAAAGGTAAATATCTAAAAATGAAACAAAGATATGATCTCATTAATACCGGACCTCAGTCACTGAGAAAAGACATTCAGGCACAAAGGACTTTTAGTTTTACTTAAATAATTTCTACTGCCTCAGCAAATTAGGTTTTATGTTTACCTATTCATTTAAGTTGTACCTTTTTAATGCAAAGGAAATGAGAAAAATTAAGCAGCCCTCAGCTACCTCTTTTCAGAATGGAAGATTAAATAAAATTCAACTGAATTTAACAAATATTTATTGAGAAACTACTATGTGGTAAAATGTTCTAGAAATGGTACATGGTAGACAGGTAAAATAATAATAATAATCATCATGGAATTTTTTCTTGTTATCAATGGTAAATACTTTGATATCAACTTTCATACTCTATCAGTAGCTCACAGGCATTCTGAAGGAATTCATTACAGATTTGTTTCAGGAGGATTTGTTAACTTTGAAATAGATATTCTCTCCAGAGATTGGCTTTTACTTTTTTTTTTTTTTTTTTTTTTT
>VZQC01010310.1:3255240-3262743 GCA_009823505.1 Rhizomys pruinosus | reverse complement strand
ATGTTGCACCCCTTTGATCCTAGCACTGGGGGGGAAGAGGGAGGCAGATCTTTGGAAATTAAAGGCCAGTCGGGTTTAAAGAGGAAGTTCAAGAAAAGCGGGGGCAAGAGAAAGACCCTGTTTTAAAAAAAAAAAAAAAAAAAAAAAAAAAAAAAAAGAAAGAGTCAGGACTCCGATGAGAAGGAAGTCGGGTTTATCTCAGGCATGATGGCTGGCTTGCCTGTGTCGGGATTAGGATGACCAGCGATAGAATGTACCCCAAATGGCAGTTTCATACTCGGGCACACAAGCAAGTGAGTTTACAAGGAAGTGGGGACAAAGAAATTGGGGAATGGGTATAGGTGGGTCTGTGGCTGGTGTCAGTAGGAGCATCTCGAGTGAGATTGAGACATGATTGCAGGATGTTACAGCAACATTTCTTGGGTTGCAGGAATGCAGTCCAGGATAATTGTTTTCTTGGAACTTCTTCCTCAGTTGGCCTCCTGAAGTCCCTGACTGAGGTGAGCTACAACCTTACACAAAGAACTGTAACATTAGTCACTGTGGAAGCCCCTCAAGAGGTACAAGACCATCAGAAACTATCTGCTGCTCACTGCTGTTTGCTGCTGCTGCTGGAAGCCAAGGATTAGTACAGTTGCCAGGTTCTGGGAACACTGGTGATTAAGCACAGAACAATAAGCCTCCAACTCCAATAGGTCCCTAGTTCCCATGGTTTGGAAATGTAAGTGTCCATATCTGTGAAGCCAAGTCCCAAGCCCTGGCCCATGTCCCCTTGAAAGCACAACTCTCACCTCAAAGGGGATAAAAGATAGTTTATTCTTGAACCAAATATGAGTGACCATGGCCCAGGAACACAGATTCAGGTTACCCACAATTCTATGTTCCAGGGTGGTAACAGTTGCATTATGGTTTTATAGCAACAGAATTAAGAATAGTCATAAATCAAGACACTTTTCAGTGGATGCATTCAGTAGGCAGGTCATAACAAATGGGGGGGGGTGGTATGTGCCGTGGTTCTACCACAGGTCTCACATGCTATCTGATGACATTCTTAGCTTTTTGATTGGAGGGAAACTGTTTCTTTTGTTAAGTTAATACATTTTTTCAGTCACAAGAATGTTAAGGTAAAAGCAGAGATAAGCAAGGGGTGGCTGTTGGTGACTAAACAAGGCTTTAGATAAAAGGTACTTAGGCTCAGGATTTGCAATATTCCAAATGCTCCACAGTCATTGAAGTGCAAATCAGTTGGTCAGCCTTGCAGGATGCAGGATTTTCTGGTAACTTTTCCCTTCGTACCTCTAATGACAAGCAGTGACAGCAATGGAAATCTAGCCAGCTCATGATTTCTGTCTGCATATAGTGACAGGACCCAACTAACTGATTGATAAAACTATACGTTGGATCCATCTTTCTCTCTCCCCTCTCTTCATGAATCCAGTAACACATAATGCCTGGAAGCTGTGTGGTATATATCGTCACTTTAGAATTCTAAACGAACAGGAAATAATTTTATTCAGTTTGTTTTCAATAAGTCAGGTCCTCTGTAGCTCCCAATCAATTTTATCCTGGGTACATTGGACAATGTCAATTGAAATCTGGAAAGCCTTAAAGAATATTGTCAAGTGCAAATATAAAACAAGTTTCTGTTGATAGTCCACAGGGTGATTTGTTCTGCATTTGTTCTGCACTTGTGAAAGGTTTACCAACGGCTTCATTCAAATCCTAGGGTGGTAGAGATGGCTGGAAGCAATTTTTTTCAGATACAGGATCTGAATGCATTCTTCTCGCAGATAAAATATTTACTATTGCCACAGTTAGCTGAGAAGAGGGAATGATCTTTGAGGTACCCACAGGCCTGATAAGTTGATGGTGGTCTCGCTGTTGGCAACCTGGAAAAGTATGTTAGCACATCTGAGGTTACATGTGAAGATGGCAGTTATGTTCAAGAGGGAAATCTTGAGAGATGCTTTGGCTTTATTTTAATTTGTTTTAAGGTGGCACCCTCCTGTGGTGGTTTTATCCTTTTTCTTCAGATAGCAGTTATTCTGTCTGAGTAAAAGTGTATTAATATAATTTGAACAGCTTATGAAGAAAACCAAGCCATGTTTACACCAGGATAGGTTATAGCTGGTATATTTCTCTTTTCTCACTTCTCAAAATACTAAGGTATTTGATTCTACTCACCAGTCTCTAGCTCCACCTGAACACTTAATTTGGAATTTGCTCAATGACTATTACTGTCTTTTTATCAGAGGGTTCTCTGACCATCAAATGATAAAAGAATGCTCTTGATAACTCACATTATATTGCTCACACAGACACTCAGATTCTGATGGGAATTTTCTAGATGTTAATGGTAGCAGGGATAATGTAGAAGGAGATTTAAAAGGTATGAAGTGAACTCTTGACCTTGATTTAGTTCTAATCAGGACCCTGTAAAATGATCATGTTACTGTATCTTCTGGGAGAAACACAAAGTATAAAATAAACTTTTTATAATTTCTTCATGTTCCTAGTTTTCATTATAATGTCTTCCTCATATAGACTTACAGGTCAGAGGGAGGGAAAGATCCATTTTGCCAAAGCCATGCTCCTCCATGTCCATCTCGAGAGAGTCCCACCCAGTACTCAGTGCCCTCTTTGAGCTTCTGTAAGCTGTGGGTGATGAAACTCTACAAGAAACAAGACACAAACTATGAATGGAAAAAAAAAAAAGCTACTGTGACATATAAAGTTTAACATTTTGCCTTGTCAGAACTTAATAAGAATTTGAGTGCTGAGGAAAAAGAGGGAGATGTTAAGTTGGGAATACATACTGTAAATTCTTTTGCTGTGTAGTCAGTGTGGTGAGTTAATACTACAGAAAATGTAGGCATCTTGTATTAAAGTTTTAACAGATTCCAAGTTGGATAGACAGTATGTATCAAAGCAAGCTAAGTATAATTATATTGACCCTTCATCAGAAGAAAAAGGTTTCCTGACATCACACATCATATGGGTCATTTTTTTCTAGTATATTTCAATATATGAAATTATTGTGAAGATCCCAAATAGAACTTAATGTAAGTACATTTTATTAGATGAAACATTTCTACTTTTGTCATCAAATTTTCATTGAAAGAAATTTTGTGAACAACTGTAGAAATTTATGTAATTCTTGGTTTACTGAATAGCATAACATTTTCCCCATTTTTCTTTTATAAACTTCAACTAATTAGTGAACCTAGTAGGTATACATTTAAAATTTTTCATTTATTTTTATTTTTTTATGAGTACGACGAGTGCATTGCCTGCATGTCCGTAAGTGCACTCATGTCATGCAATGCCTGGAGAGGTCAGAAGAGGGTCTTGGATCCCCTAGTACTGGGGATGTTAGCCACATGTGAATGCAGGGATTCAAACCTGGGTCCTCTGCAAGAGCAATCTGTGTTCTTAAACACTGAACCTTCTTTCCAGATCCAGGTAAACATTTTTAATATGGTGAGAACTGAATTATTATGGATTTCACTTCAGACATACTTAAGGGTTGAATGGTTTCAGGAGACATCTCACTGTGCATTTACTAAGATCTCAGTAAACTAGGTTAGTAAACTTAACATTCAGTTATCAAATACATTTTTATTAAACCTATTAATTTCAATGCATTAATTCAGATTTGATTGTTTGCTAGGGATTTTTTTGTTTTGTTTTGCTTTTTCTCTTTCCTTTTCTTTCTTTCTTTCTTTCTTTCTTCTTTCCTTCTTTCTCTTTGTCTGTCTATTTTTTTTTTCTGACAGGGTCTCCACTGTGTCAGGTTGAGATCCAGAAGCCCATTGGAATGCAGAGACACCTAAGACCGGAGGTCCTAGAACCTGCTCTACCAGGCATAGCCTTTGGCTATGCTAAAGCAGGCCACCACTGATTACTCAGGAATCTTCCGTCGTGCCCCTTGGCCTTCGGAAGCCAGATTCCAGATTCTGACCCACCCCACTCTCACTGAATCCCACTCCCACCTTCCTTAAATTCCCAAGCCGGATGCCATTCTGGGCTTGGCTCTTTCTTTCCCCTGAGCCTAGCCCTGGCTACCCTGAATTAAACTTTGCTCCAAAGAACTTAGACCTCGTGGCCTTTCATTCCGGGGGGAGCGCCCATAACCTTACACACTGTAAATACTAACCTGGCCTCAAACTCAAGATCTTCTTCACCCAGCTTTCAGTGATAGGCTGTACCACTGTACCCAGAACAGGATTTCAGTTTTTATACTTCTGTTTTTCCTTGCAGATTATAAATTTATTATCAATAATCTTATTTCCTATAGCACTGAACATAATCCATTTAAGAACATTTACATTTGCTGTGTACATGCAGCCCAGAGTGGGTTAGCATATCACAGATGAGGTCTTCTATCCCTCTCTCCCCCTTTCCTTTATCAACTAAGTACAAAACCTAGATATTCATTTTGATTCCTAGAAAATTAGCTTCATTTTCACATATCTCATTAAATTGATCATACTAATCTCTACATTGTTTTTTTATTTTTAAAAATGCTCCACTTTTATGGAAAATTATTGAATCCTCTTGTAGGACTCTCTTATTTTAATAAGTAGTATGATGCAAAATCATAAAACTGTTTACCATTTCTTCTTTACTGTCTATTTGTAGGAGACTGGAATCCTCCCTTAAGCAATTGTCTTTACCAATGTTCCAAATTTTCCAAGATTCAAAGACATAGTAGCAACTTTCTCCATTCTGAATCCAGTTTTGTGGACAAGGGCTGCAGTTATTACCTTTAAAAATAAGCATTGTCTTTATTATCATCATTGTACGAAATTGGCATCGCCTCTCCCCCAAATCACCAAATGGTACCCATAATGCCACACTTACCAATCTCAATTTCTCTGAGCCTGAATACAGTAATTACATAGTTTCCAGCTGAAATAGTTCTCTGATCATTAGAGTTAAAATCAATGTGGAGGCTTCTTCACCCAAATCTTTTCTCCTGCATTAAAACTGGATCTGATTTATCAAGTTTTACCAGTCTTTCCTTGAATTAGGTCATTTTCAGTCCTTACTTGATTCCTTGCTGTTCTCTCTCTCTCTGTGTTATCTTATTGCCTGTGCTGGTTTGAATGAGAGGGTTTCCCCATAGGCTTCAAGCTTTTGGACATTTTATCCGCACTTGGTGGTGCTGTTTGGGGAGGTCTTAGAAGAATGGACATGCTGGAGGAAGCAGGTCGCTGGGAGCAAGTTCTGAGAGTTCTTAAGCTTTGCCGGATTTGCACTCTCGCTCTGCTTCCTGTGCCTGCTTGAAGACGTGATGGCCCTGCTTTCTGCTTTGGCCACCTCTGCTGTCCTGATCCCCCCCCCCCCCCCTCCCCCCCCACCCACAACCCCCCCCCCCCGCCCCGCCCTCACCCCTCCCCCAACCCCCCACCCCCCCCCCCCCCCCCACCCCCCCGCTCCCCCCACCCACCCCCCCAAAAAAAAAAAAACCTCCCCCCCCCCCCCCCGCCCCCCACCGCCTCCCCACACAAGCCGCCGAGAGAAAAAGTACCCCCCACCCCCCCCCCCGACCAACCCCCCCCCGCTAGTTATGGACGCTAACCACCTGGAATCATATCTTCCTTGGTAGTTCCCTTGACTCAGTGCTTAATCAAGGAAACAAAAAAATACTAAACACTCCTCCATGTACCTGGCAATATGAGTCATTAAACAGGCTGAGCAGGAAGGCTTGAGCTGATGTTTTAATTCTGAAATTTAAACAAGAAGATGATTTAAATTTTTTTTTATATTTTTTATTTAGTTCTGTAATTGGATGAATGTACTGTCTGCATGTAGGTTTGTGCACACCGTGTCCTGCCAATGCGTACGGAGGTCAGAAGAGGGTGTCCGGTTCCCCTGGAACTGGAGTTCTCCTGGCAATTGGAGTTACAGACGGTTCTCGCTCGCCATGTGGGCTGGGGATGAAACCCGGGTCCTCTGCAAGAGCAGTCGCGCGCTTAACCGCGAGGCCATCTCCCAGCCCAAGAAGATATTTTATATATAACGGAGAGACCAATTACTGCAGAAAAAGTGTGATTTGAAAAGTAGTTGGAAAATGAAGTCCATAAAGAAGCACTATACCGGTGCTGGAGAAGAGAGCCTAGTGGTTAAGAGCACCGACTGATCTTGCATAGGACCCGGGTTTAATCCCCAACACCCACATGGCGGCGGAAAACCGTCGGTAAAACGCCAATTCCGGAGAACTCCAGTTCCAGGGGATCCAACACCCTTTTTTCGGACCTTCCGTGGCATTGCACAACACAGGTACACAACCTACAGCAGACAGTACATTCAGACACATACAAAATAAATAAGATTTAAAATAAATAAAAAAGAAAGCATATCTGAACTTCAGGAACTGGTTATGAGAAGATTTAGTCCTTTAATATTTAACAGGTTGGAATAATACGGTTTAAGAAAGAATAGAATTCACAAAAGAATAGTCAATAGCTGCACACAGGGGAACGAAACAACAAGGGTTAGATGACGAAGTTACAGTATAGCTTTACAGAAGGAGATTCAGAAACTATCTTCATAGATACTTTCTCTATTCCATAGATTACTCGTGAGAACTCCTATTTAGAGGAAAATACTTCATGAGTACTTGCCATTGCCCAAGCTGGGAGTCCTTTTAAGCTTTTTCAGCAATTCTTCCTTTTTTTTTTTTTCCGCGAATCAAATACTAAGTAGCATGCTGCTTAGAACACTGTTGAAGCCATGAAAGGGCTAGTGGCTAAAATGGTATCTGGAAGGTGGGTGAACAGGCTAGATTTGCAGGTCTCCAAAACCGATACTAAAGGAATTCAAGGTTGATGTCTCAGGGAAGGGTTTGCAATAATTTGTTCTATGTAAGAGCATTGTCGACCCACAGTGACTCTGCAGATATTTCCCTTGATTAATTTTTTAGTAAGAAGAAACTATGAGGGGCTGAAGAGATGGCTCAGTGGGTAAGAGCACAGACTGCTTTTTCAGAAGACTATTCTTCTAACTGCCTCTTGAGAACGTGAGCATGGGCTTCTGTAAGAGTGACTTCAGAGGGGCAGGAGAGATGGCTTAGCAGTTAAGAGCGCCAACTGCTCTTACAGAGGACCCGGGTTCGATCCCCAGCACCCACATGGCAGCCGAGAACCGTCTGAAACTCCAATTCCAGGAGAACTCCAGTTCCAGGGGAATCCGACACCCTCTTCTGACCTCCGCGGCATTGCACGACATGGGTGCACAAACCCGCATGCAGACAGTACATTCCTACACATACAGAAATAAATAAATAAATAAAATTAAAAAAAAAAAAAAGAGTGACTTCAGGAAGTAGACATACCCAAGTATGGGCACTGTCCTAGTTTTAACCACATAGACCTTTTGGTGGCTCTAAAATTACAGTTCAAAGGTTGCTAAGACATCTCATTTTCCTCCTTCCTGTCTGTGTTGATGAGATTATAGGGAGGCTCTGTGAATAGAATTATAAACTTGTAAAACAAAACC
>VZQC01010310.1:3187740-3252740 GCA_009823505.1 Rhizomys pruinosus | reverse complement strand
CTAGTACTTTCTTCTGTTTATTATGATCTGAGAGTTAACTAAGCAGCCTGAAAATCAGCCTTAGCAGTGACTAGCAATGTTACATGTGGCACTGACCTTCAGACAAGGCGTGGTGCATATTTATAGTTGGGCTTTGTAATTGGGGGTCTGAGAACTTGGGAGCCAGAATCTGAATGGCCCTGTCAGCATTGTTTATTGATGACAGTGTGATAGATGATTTTTCTCCTGGTTATAATGAGACCCTGAGAGATATTTGCTGAGAGAGGTTACAGAGCCTCAGCAAAATTTTGCCTTTGTGATCAGCAAAAGACAGAAATCCCCAAGCAAGACTATTTTGGGCTTCTTGATATCGGTACCCTATGCAAAGATTAGCGATTCCTGAACCAACAGAAAACTGTCCTTGTGGATAAAGAGCCAGGAAGAGGTGGCTATCTCTGCCCTCCAGCTGCCCTACCCTGCTGTTTTCCTTACACTTGATCACATGTATCTTGGGCTGTCTTCAGCTTACTAAGTAGCCACAGATGTCCTTGAACTCCGGACCCTCTTGACTTTACCTCCCAAGTGCTGGCATTTAGGCCTAAACTACCACCCTTGACATTTTAGGAAGCTCATCCATCCCCTTGTTGTCCTTACTTCTCTTTCACATTAACGCTTGTTCTAGCTCAACAATTTTGTCATCATAACGATACAATGTAAAGAGGATCTGACACCATGAAACATTTCTGTATTTTTTTTTTCACTTAGGGTAGTCTACTGGGGATTCATCTAGATTGTTGTATACATCAATAGCTACATCTATCTTCATTATCGAAAGAGATTTCTTGATATGAATTACCTTTTTCTATTTACTTAGCTATTCACTAAAGGACATTTGGGTAGTTTTCTTGTTTAGCTTTTACAGTTAAAGCTGCAAAACACAGATGAGTTCAGGTTTTAGTGAACATAAGTTCTCATTTTTCCAAGTTGTGAGTTCAGGAGTATGATTGCTGGGTTGTGTAAAAAGCTATGTTTTTGAGGAGCTGATACACTATGTGGCAGTGGACACATTGTTTTACATTCCTGCCAGAGATCTATTAGTGATTCAGAATCTCAAAATATTAAGCCTTTGATATTGTTACTAGTTTTTAAATTTTTTAAATTAATTTATTTTTCTTTTATGTGTATGAGTGCTTTATGTGAATGTATGTGTGCAACCTACCTGCAATGCCCATAGAATCCAGAAGATACCCTAGAACTGGAGTTATTGGTGGTTTTTATCTACCTTGTGGGTGCTAGGAATTGAATCCAGGTTCTCTGCAAGAGCAGTGCTCTTAACTTCTGAGCCATCTCTCTATCTCTCTAATCCCTTGCTGCTGGTTATTTTTAGTTTTCTGATAGGTGTGTGGTTACAGCTTAATGTGGTTTTAGCTTGCTTTTTCTTAATGGCTAATGATATTGAGCCTCTGCTTTCCTGCTTGCTTGGCACTTTGTTATCTTCTTTGGAAAAGTGTGGTTTTATGTCATTTTTCTATTTTATCATTGAATAACTTGGTTTCTCCTGATGAATTTGAAGTAAGGAGACCATAGTCCATCTACTTACCTTAGAAGGAGGCAATACTGTTAATGTTCACTTTGGCTATGTGGTTTGCAAGTATTTTCTTTATCTGTGATGTGTTTTTATCCACAAAATAATGTTTTTTTTTATGTTGCTGTAGGTGCAGTTTATCTATTTTTCCTTATATTAAAGGGCCATTGGATGTCAAACCTAAGAAGTCTGACAATACTTAGAAAATGAATTATTTTCCTATTTTCTTCCTACTTTTTTTGCACTAAAGTTGAGAGCATGAAAACAATGTACCATATTTTATTTTATTTTGAAATATTTTATTATTTTTAATTTATGTGTATGAGTGTAGTGCCTGCATGAATGTAGGTGCACCCATGTCATACAATGCCTGCAGAGATCAGAAGATGGCATTGGATCCCATGGGACTAGACTTAGAGATGGTTATTGGCCATGCAATGGGTGATGGAAATCAAACCCTAGTCCTCTCCAAGAGCAGCCAGTGCTCCTAATAGCTGAGCCATCTTTCAACCCAAGCTACATTTTTTTATCAAATTAGTTAGTAACTTGCTATATTTAGCAATTGAAATATAACCATCTTCTTTTCAGAAACTTGGAATATAATTTTAAATTTTGATGAGCTTTTAACCAAGGGAGCTATATTTCAGAAGTTAGTGCTGCTTTTCGTATTAAGCTCTGAAAGATGAAATAAGATGGGGAATGAACCTTCTCTTTGGAGTTTCATCCTACATTGGAAGCAATAATGGTTCCACTTTGTTCTTGTTGAAATTGTAATTAACTTGCATCAAATTAGAAACAATGATTGAACAATGTAATTACCTGAGAAAATATAACAAAACAATTCTAAATTTTCCAAATAAAACCTTTTGGTATATTATGCTATACATTAAAGACATTATAAGCTGACTTCCTTGGGAATATTTTGCACTATAAAGTTTTAAAATTAAAATGTATTTAGCATAAGACAAGAAAGAATACCAGAAATATAAAATAAGAATGCATTGTTGGTCCACTTACCTTAGAAAGAGACAAAGCTGTTAATGTTCAGTCTTGTCTGTGAAAATCCTTTTCTATACACATGTACAATAAGTATGCATATATTTTTTAGAAAACTATATATTCTTACAAATGGTTTGTTAATATTTTGCTTTCATGGGAACCATTACATGACCCCTACCTCTACATCATTAATATGGTCCTAGAATATTAAAAAATAATTTTATGAGAGGATTCTCTCATGTATTTTTTAACTGCTTCAGTACAATTTAAATTGATGTTTGTTTTAGACCATTTATGTGTATTCAAATAATTTCTTCATTAATTTACAATTACAAACATTTTATATAACAATGCAGCTATATGTGGTTTATAACCCATTTGTGTAAATAGATCTTATTTTGAAGACATTCTTTGTACTTACATTTGATGCCAAAGAAAATGGATACTGCTGATAAGCCCAAACAGAAAACACAGGAAATCACCATCACCACACACCATGTTCCTAAACATGAAATCAGGGAAATTAAATGAGCTAGAGAAAGTCCATGAAAGGATGGGGTGGAGAGGAGGTCAGGTTGAGTGGAAGAAGGAGTTGACATTAGGCAGTCCTACTGGAGAAATGTTGAGGTGTTGAACTGTAATTTTGTTTACTTATTTTTTTATTTGTTTATGTGTATGAATGTACTGTCTGCATGTAGGTTTGTGCACCCGTGTCGTGCAATGCTGCGGAGGTCAGAAGAGGGTGTCGGATTTCCCTGGAACTGGAGTTCTCCTGGAATTGGAGTTACAGACGGTTCTCAGCTGCCATGTGGTGCTGGGGATTGAACCCGGGTCCTCTGCAAGAGCAGTCAGTGCTCTTAAACGCTAGGCCATCTCTCCAGCCCCATGTAATTTTGTTTAATAGAAAAGGGAGAATCTTTGCTGAAAGTCTCTCAGTGGAAAGGCTGGGGAGATCCCCCGTGGTTAGGAGCATTGGCTACTCTTGTGCAGAGAACCAACATTCAGTTCCCAGCACCCATGCGGCAGCTAGCAATGGTCTATAACTCCAGTTCCAGGGGACCCAGTGCCTTCTGAACTCTATGGGTATTGCATGCACACGATGCATACATGCATATGGTTCATACATGCAGGCAGAATACTCATACACATAAAATAAGACATTTTTAAAAAGTTAAGTCTCTCAAATGAAACTTTTAACTTATGGTGCATGTGATTTGCAAACATGAAATTAAATAGATTTGATACTATACCTCTCTAATTCTTTTTTAAATTTCCACAAAAATATATTTGATAGGCTCATTATATAAAACCAAACATGACATTTTCTCAATAATTCAAACTTGCTTCTAACTAGGAGTGCTTGTACTTTGGAAAATGAAACTAAAAATATATTTACATATTCATAACACATGTAAGAAGTATAATTGAAAAGCTATGAAATTCATAGAATTCTAGAGATTTACAGCTTGGAAGAAATACAAATTTACTTATAATCAAATGTTTGATGCTAATTATAAACAACTACTAAACCAAAAGCAAGACAAATGGAGGGAAGTACATGGTTTTAAAGTTTTAAGACAATTACTTCTCCAAGATTTAAAAAAAAAATCAACATAAATTTATTTAACTGACCAAGATTTCATTTTGAATCCCTGATTGTCATTTTGGCAACTTAACCCAGCATGTGGGAAGGAAGTGTGCTGAGCTGTCAGGAACCCTGTGCTAAGCCTCAGCAGAGCCTGCTTTGAGCAGTCAGCTCAGGTGGAAAAGAAGGAAGCAATGTTAGCAACTCTGTACATGCCTCCCCCACATAGACTAAGGCCTTATGTTTAAATACAGTCCTGAAAGACCTTCTCATCATGCTTCAAACAAAGGTATTCCTAACACTGTAGAGAGAGGAGTGGGGGCCATACATGTCACATGGAAGTTTATCACAATAAAAGTTCCAAGTCACATTTTGTATTTTGAACTACACCATGGTAAACATTAACCAGCTCATTCCACACAGTCCTCCACACTAAACAGTAAACAAATTTTTAAAAATAGGGGCTGGAGAACTAGCCTAGCGGTTAAGAGAACCGACTGTTCGTGCAGAGGACCTGGGTTCGATCCCCAGCACCCACATGGTGGCTAAGAACCGTCTGTAACTCCAATTCCAGGGGAACTCCAGTTCCAGGGGAATCCGAGACCCTCTTCTGACCTCCGCAGCAGTGCACAACATGGGTGCACAGACCTACATGTAGACAGTACATTCATACACATACAAAAAAAAAATAAAAAAAAATTAAAAATAGTACAGATTGTCTTTCCCTCTTTTTCTGAAACAAAGAAAGATGTACTCCTCAAAGAAGTACCCACGTGATCATTTCCTATTTAGTATCTGCTTGTAATGATTTCTTGCTGCACTCTTTTCAACAAGAATATTCAAAGTAGTTTCCTTATATATAGCATTTGAAAATGTATGCTGGGTTGGCTCTTAAAACGATAAGCTTTTCAAAAGAAAATTTCTACTAACGCCGGACGTGGTGGCGCACGCCTTTAATCCTAGCGCTTGGGAGGCAGAGGCAGGCAGATCTTTGTGAGTTCAAGGCCAACCTGGTCTACAGAGCGAGTTCCAGGACAGCTGGGGCTACAGGGAGACCCTGTCTCAAAAAGACCACAAAAAAAAAAATTTCTACTAACAAAATATGTCCAACTAGAATTTTATAATTTCCAAACAGTAAACTACCTTTATTAACCAAAGTTGTTTGCAGTCATTTTACCTGTGAACATATTTTAAAGCTTTTATAAAGCTTGAATTTTATTTTTATAAAGTTAACTTTAAAAATTCTTGCCATGTTGCTGGGCATACCACTGCTGTCTCTGCTTTCGGTTTTCCAACTCAGTGAGAAGAGCCTGTCTGTAGGCTTCATACATTTTAACAATCTGTTCCAGTTCTTTCATGAAGAGTGACTTTAGCATGCCCTGATATGTGTCCAGATCAGCCAGCTGAAAGAGTTCCCACTTCAGAATGTGGTCGTATTTTACAGGTGCTCGGGCATAAACCTGAAGCCAGTCAGGAATTTCTACAGTATGGTAAGGGTTTGCAGGGACCAAAAGGGACTGATTTCTTTCAGCTTGCTGTGGTTGGTACGTGATAGGAGGAGGCTGATCATAAAGAGCTACACTGGAGGCTCAGGGATGCCTGTATTGAGCCTTTTTATTTGTGTTGTCTACATAATAGGTTCCAAATTCTGATGACTCAACTCGTTCCCATCCAGGAGGAAGTCCTCGTTCAAGAGGATGACTCCAGTGAGTTGTGTTTGTGTTATAATCTATGTAATATTTTCTCCCTCTCATTGTCCAGTCCACAGACCAGCCAGGGGGAAGGGGTAAATCTTCAGACTCATGGTTAGTTAAATTTCCTAAAGA
Source organism: Rhizomys pruinosus (assembly GCA_009823505.1). Taxonomy (NCBI): domain Eukaryota; kingdom Metazoa; phylum Chordata; class Mammalia; order Rodentia; family Spalacidae; genus Rhizomys; species Rhizomys pruinosus. The sequence continues at coordinate 3,246,766 of VZQC01010310.1, read as the reverse complement.
TGTAGCAACAATTCTTCCAACACCTGATGTGTGCCTCCCCTGATTCTGTGGTATTCTCTGGAAGAGATCGTGGTTGTATTCATAATATCTGTAGTCTTCATGTGCACGATCTCCAAGTGGCTGCCTTCTCTGACTATCAAAAAAGTTATCTGAATAAAAGTATCTGGAACCAGAGTCTCCATTTTCCACAGCAAAATTAACTTCTGTTTCTCATTACTTCCTGAGGTGTTCTTTGAACTGGAGTTCTTAGGAAACTCTGATTTCTTGAAACTACTCCATCCCCAGAAGCTGAGAAAAGCATTCGTGCTTGAATCCGGAAGAATTGTTGGACCATGCCGAATAAATGAAGGCGTGACATTCCGCAGCAGGGGCAATGTCTCCTTCATGAACTTGCCCTGCACCTCGGCTGGCTTGGATACTTCCTTCTTGGTTTTCTTGCGGGACAACATCCTGGTGGTCGGCCTCGCAGCTCAGCCCAGTTAGCTTGCGTCCCCCCCACCCCCACCCCCGCCCCGCCACCTTCGGGATCTGCAGCCAGCCCTCGCCCGCTTAGGGACCATTTGCTGCTCAGGCGCCTGGAAGTTGCTTCCGGGAAGTGCACCTGCTCTGCTCTGCACCCCGCAGAAGAAGAAGCCTCCGCCTCTGGCCAGGGCCATAGTCAGCGAGCTGCCGGAACCTCTACCGCAGCCGCTATGTCCTGTAACCCCCCCCCCCATGTATAATGTATAAACTTAATAAAAAAGCATATTTATGTATCCTTCTATTCTTTTTCAGCAATCTCAGGATTAACACAAGCCAAGCAACCTTGATTTCTTGAAACCAAAGATCTCTCATCTCTGTACAATGTCATGATTCATTAAAATATAATTTAGCCACGCCTTTAATCCCAGGACTAGGGAGGCAGAGGCAGGCAGATCTCCGTAAATTCAGGGCCAGTTTGGTCTACACAGTGAGCCCCAGAAGAGGTGGGGCTATAGGGAGTCCCTATCTCAAAAAGACAATATAGACCCAGTAATACCACTCCAGGGTATGTACCCATAAGACTCATCCTAGCGCAGAGATACAGGCACAGCCACGTTTATTGCAGCTCTCTTCAGAATAGGGAAGAGCTGGAACCAACCCAAGCGCCCCGCAACTGAAGAGTGGATAGAGAAAATGTGGTACATCTATACAACGGAGTTCTATGCAGTGGTAAAGAAAGATGACATCACGAACTTTGCAGGTAAATGGATGGAACTAGAAGATATTATGTTAAGTGAAGTAACACATTCCCAGAAAAACAAAGGGCGAATGATATCCCTCATCTGTGGATGCTAGCACGAAGTACCTAGTTGTAAAGCAAACTGAGCAATGTTAATGTTATATACCTTGTGATCTGAAAACAACTATGCTCTTATAATGTGAATCTCTTAACAGGTTCTAGAATTAAACTACCATTTATTTTCAGACTTCGGAATCTTTGGTATATGGGTGGAGCATATGAACAATTTGGATAATGAATAGAAATTTCCACCTAATTTTTCAATTCTAGAAGGAAAAATTAGTGATTTGGTTTATTTAACACTAATTAAATAAAAATAAAATTTATCCTTCAATATTGCAATGGACAAGATAATGCTCCTGTGCTCATCTCTGGAACCTGTAGATAGTATTCTAAGTGGGAAAAGAGATGTTGTAAGCACCACTAAATTAGAGATCTGAGATGGGGGAGCTAGCTTCAATTAATTAATTTTTAACAAGTGAAGATCAGAATTAAACAATGTGACTACTTGGGAAAGTATAAAGGAAAATATAACAAAATACTTCTAACACACACCCCCAAATAAAATTAAGTGTAGGATATGTATCCAATTGGTGAGTTACAAAAATGAAAATGAACAGTAAAAATACATGAAAAATTATCTCTTTGAAAATATTTTGCACTATAGAGTTTAAAACTTTTTTTTTTTTTAGTCTTTTTGAGACAGGGTCTCCCTATAGCTCTGGCTGTCCTGGAACTTACTCTGTAGACCAGGCTGGACTTGAACTCACAGAGATCCGCCAGCCTATGCCTCCCAGGGGCTAGGATTAAAGGCGTGCACCACCACACCCAGCTAGAGTTTAAAACTTTTTAAATTAGCAAAAGATGTGGGAGCATATTAAATAATGAAAGCATAACTGATCATCTTCGCAGAAAACTTCACCACATGGAGTGTTCTTTCCAGTTCTTCAATTCATTTTTTCCCCTTATTTCTTAGTATCTTAGCCAGATAATTTGCTGAGCATTTTATGAAAAAACTTAAATAATTAAAATTGTTTGATTTCTTTCATTTTTTTAAGAATGAGCCAGAAAGATAGACAGGGAGGGAGGAGAGGGATATATATGCAGAGATAGATAGATGATAGATAGATGATAAAACATAGATAGCTGATAGATGACAGACAGAAGATAGACAATAGATATTTGATAGATTGATAGGTGATGTACGATGGATATAGGTAGAGGATAGATGATAGTAGGGAGATAGAAATAGATGGTATAAGATAGATGATATAGATAGATAGATAGATAGATAGATAGATAGATAGATAGATAATAGATAGATAGATAGATAGATAGATAGATAGATAGATAGATAGATAGATAGATAGATAGATAATAGATAGATACCATGTTACCAAGTCCAGGGCCTTTACTTTTTCATCTTTACTCCTTCATGTCACTTAGCATATCAGATATACTAAAACTCTAAGTAGATTACCTCAGATTACAAAAAGACATCTTGGGGGCTGGAGAGATGGCTCAGTGGTTAAGAGCACCTACGGCTCTAGCAAAGGACAAGGGGTTCCATTCCCAGGACCCACATGGCAGCTAAGAACTGTCTTTAAGGCTGGCTTGGTGGCTCACACCTTTAATCTTAGCACTCGGGAGGCAGAGGCAGGCAGATCTCTGTCAGTTCAAGGCCAGCCTGATCTATAGAGTGAGTGAGTTTGAGGCCAGCTGGGGGAAAATTTCTAGTTTTCCTCTAAGGAATTAGAATTGGTTACCTGGACACGTGGTGGGAGTCAGACACTTCTGAGAAGCTTCTGAAGCTGTACTGTCCCAGTGAATTGAGGTATATATTTCTTCCTCGTGCATGTTGAAGATGCTTAGATAAGCAGCACTGTCCACACAAGAGCCTGACACAAATAACTCCTCTGTGATGAAGGTTGTTGCAAGAACTGAGGTTAGCTAGTTTTTCACAGCATTTGGGTTTAAGGTAAAAGGCAGGTGTAACTTCATCCAGAAAGAGGAAGTTTGTGAAATTTAAACTGAAGTGTAACTGAAGCGTAAAGGAGGAAATGAGAATGTATTGAATTCAAAATGGCCAAGGAGAGAGAAAGCTATTGCTCTAATTCCCAAATGGTAGCCGATGCTTAAGATGAAATACAGAGGCTGGAGTTCTACTTGGGGTTGGGTATTGAAGCACAGAGATGACTCAGGTAATAAAGATAAAAGCAGTCCACCTATGCAAACCAGCATGCAGGAGGTTTTTGGATTTTCATATAGGAAAGCTAGGAAGGGCTTTATCCCTAACTTGATTTACAATCTGTCTGTTGATTAGGGTAATACTGATTGCTTGTTTCCCATTCACATAACGTTTTGCTCCCAGTAACCTCAGTTGGAATGTTTTCTCCCAAATGGGAATAGGGTATCTTCCATCTTGTGTGGATGGAGTCCTCTTTTCTATCCATGGGAACAAGATAAAGAAGGTTACAAACCCATACTTGATTCTGGAAAACCATAACTTAGAAGTGATGTGGATCACAGCTACCTCTGCCCATACCATTTCCATATTGAATATAAAGTTTGGACTTCGAAACGTAATTTTTGCCTGGGTAGCAAGCTTCCAAAGGTAATTCCATATTCAAGAGGAATGAATTATTTAGTGGACAGATGGCCATTTCAGTCACATCCTGTAAGGTCAGAATTGATATTGCGAAATGGATCACTGAATCATTATTTATCGTCTTGTTACATGACCTCATGCCTAAAGGTCATTTTGCAGCAATTTCTCGTCCAAATAATCTGCTAAATTGCAATGTTCTTCTTTTGTTTTAGAGTTTCCCTGAATAAGTTGTTTTCTATAAAAGCCCCTCAGAAGGAAACACTCCAGAAGCAATTTATTTGGGGGTGGGGGCGCATGCCTTTAATCCCAGCACTTGTGAGGCAGAGACAGACTGATCTCTGTGAGTTCAAGGCCAGCCTGGTCTGCATAGGGTGTTCCAGGCTAGCTGGGGCTACAGGGAAACCCTGTCTCAAAAAAAAAAAAAAAAAAAAAAGAGAGAGAAAGAAAAAAAGAAGCAATGCAACTAATAGCACTGGAGTTTTAAAAGGGTTAATAGGGGACCCAAAGGGAGTAATAAAAAAAAAAAAAAAAGCTCAGAGCACTCCACAGCCTATAGGACTCAGTGGAGGGGTTCATTGGAACTTTATTCTACCTCTCTAGAGCTGTGGTGGGCTGCAGAGCAAGCAGCCTTTACCAAACCAAGGCACTCTAGAGAGGTCTGAATTCTACTTCTGATCATGGCTTGCACATCCCAGAGGCCATATTTGGTTAGATAATATGTTCATTTGTGTTTAGCCTCCCGAGACAGGACGGGGAGCTCAGAGGGTCATGGGAAACAAATGAAAAACCTTCTCCTTTACCATATACTAAGTTCTAATTTGAGGAGAAAAAGAGGAAGAAACCCCTAATAACAAATAATACCGAGAGAAAGTTCCAATAGTTGTTGCTCATTTCCAATTGCTCGTCAACTTTTTGTTTTTTATCTTTTTGAGACAGGGTTTCCCTGTAGCTCTGGCTATCCTGGAACTCACTCTGTAAACCAGGGTGGCCTTGAACTCACAGAGGTCAGCCTGCCTCTGCCTCCCAAGTGCTAGGACTAAAGGCATGCACCACCATACCTGGCAGCTCTTCAAATTTTATCAGCACTAAAACTCAAACGTCAATAGAATCAGTGTTCCTCAGTACAGTATACTCTCAGAAATATGCCTATGGGGCATCACTGGTTTTTTCCCCCGAAAAAAGATTTAGTGCTTCTAAATCTTTTTATGTGTGGTGCTCCTAATGCTTTCAGTCATATTTGCTGCCATTTATTGCTCACTGCTTCCCAAATAGCTATCTTTTTTTTTAATAAATAGTTTTAATTTTATTTATTTTGTACATGTCTGAATGTAGGTCAGTGCACCCGTGTTGTACAATGCCCGTGGAGGTCAGAAGAAGGTGTCAGAATCCCCTGGAACTGGAGTCAAAGCCGGTTCTCAGCTGCCATGTGGGTGCTGGGGATCGAACCCAGGTCCTCTGCAAGAGCAGTCGGTGCTCTTAACCACTAGGCCATCTCTCCAGCCCCCAAATAGCTATCTTAAAGACCCTTAAGAGGCATTGTTTTCTGAAAGTCGCTCTATGAAGCAGCACTGCTATTAGCGAAGTATAGCAGGAAAGAACTTAAAGCACTGAGAAGTCAAATTATGCTGAAGTTCATTTAGTAAGTTTCACATTTAGTGTTTGAAACTGATCCTAGACTCTATGCTGTGATGGTTTCATGTATAATATGCTTTAGTCATGAGTACTACGAAAAAGGAGACTTTGTAGGTATGGTTTTATTGGCTTTGCCTTTATTTTTGTTTAGCTGGGAACTAAAATATGATTCCTCCTAATCTGTGTGTGTTGTAGTGATATATCAATATGTTCTTTCCCATTCTGAAGCTATGAAAAGCACTAAAGACCAGAGATTGTTAAGAGAGGCCCACACTGATTCCATTTTGAGTATAGCCCCCATTTTAAGCAGTTACTGGAACCTGCCCAATTTGGGGGAAAAGGTCAATTGCTCAAGGTTTATTGGCAACTGACATTTTCAGGGATGAGGTCAGTTGCCCCAGGCCTCAAGAAAGCTAATAATATTTAAACTTGTTAAAGATAATTGTTGGTATGTGAGGGCAGGTGGGCTGACCTATGTGTTGTAATCCTGCTATTATCCAGTAAGGCTAAAACTTACCTAAACCCTGCTAAAATTCCCCTAGACCCTGTATTAAAGGCCTGCGAATCAAGTTATCAAGGCTGGAGCATTTTCCCTCCCACCCCAGCATGCTGGTTTACTTTTTCCTGAAATAAAGTCTTGGTTTTCCATCCTTTGGTGTGTCTGGTGTGGATTCTTAGACCCTAACATCTTGGAGGTCCCACGGAGATCCCCCAAAGACCACTGGAGGGACTAGAGACTTTCGGCTGGCCATGTCTTTTGGGTAAAAGTGAGCTCAACTCTTTTTTCTTTTCTTTCTTTCTTTCTTTCTTTCTTTCTTTCTTTCTTTTTTTTTTTTTTTTTTTTTTTTTTGTCTTTTTGAGACAGGGTCTCCCTGTAGCCCCAGCTGTTCTGGAACTCACTCTGTAGACCAGGCTGGCCTTGAACTCACAAAGATCCGCCTGCCTCTGCCTCCCAAGTGCTAGGATTAAAGGCGTGCATGCGCCATCACCCTCAGCTCTTTTTACTTTCACTTTGGTTTTGGTTAAACTGGAGTTTCTGGTCTGGGGCACTTGGTTAGGAGAAACTGAATGCAATACTGCTCCTTGAGTGTGGAGATGGGGGACGCACCAACTCTCCACTGGTAGGGAGTTCACATCAGGATTTAGAGTGTGAAGAATGGGTTTGCCTCAGTGATTTGGAATCCTGGTGAGGGGTCTGGATTTTTGGTTCTGGGGCAACAGGAGATAGGCTCTATCTATGATCACAACATTTCTTCTCTTCCTGTCAGCTCTGTGATCACGTTTCTTCTCTTCCTGTCTGCATAGTCCTTGTTGTTGGGGCCTTATTCTGTTGTCTGTTGTTTTCACTTTCGTTCTCTGAGATTGCTTTCATTCTCATTCTCTGGGATCTCAAAATGGGAAATTCTAAATCTACCCATATTTAAAGGAGGTACCTATGTCTTGTGTTTATGGTAATCATGTAACGAAGATTCATGTAGTTCAGCATGCGTCTAAGTTTTCGCGTGTGTTTGTAATTTAGTTATTGTAATTGTCTCATGTTGGTTCTGTCAAAGTGGCCACTTCAAGTTTCCATCCTTTATGTGCACAGAATCATTCATTTTGGCATGGCAGACTAGATACACATGTGCAAACTTTAAAATATGGATATTTTAAAATGCATTTAAAGGCCTAAAATTGGGATACCATAGACATCTCTAAATTTAAACACTTCACGACAGGCGGTAATTGTTTATAGGAGTCAGCCTCTGAGTTGACTGTTTAAGGATCCTATTTTTCTAGATGACTTTTTGGTCTGTTTGCTTTCAAAATGATTGTGTGAGGTAACTTCCTTGCTTTGAAGAATCTACTTCATGGTTTTTTTTTTGTTTTTTTTTTTTTGAGACCTCTGTGGGCCAGATTCTCTGGGTGGATGCATTCCTGATTTAATATACTAGCTTGCCTTCAGGGCTGGAATGCATTCTTGGACTGGCTTTTGTTCTGGGTGGGGCAGTTTTGTTGCCTCTTGGGATCAGTTGTGGTGGCACACACCATTAATCCCAGTTCTTGGTAGGCAGAGGTAGGAAGCTCTTTGTGAGCCCAAGGCAGCCCATCTGGCTGCTTTGGTGAGTTTCCGCCCAGCTGCTACAAGGAGACTCTATCTCAAAGGATCAGAGATAAACTTCTTTTGCTATAGTAAAATTTTCATCAGCAGTTAGTCAGGAATCCTGGTCTGGCTTGGGAGCAGGTCTTTAGAGCTTGGGGAATTCCTGAGCTCTCTGGAGTGCCCATGTGGCAACCTTTTTGTCTCTGCTAGAGACCCATTTTGGGAGTCTGGCATCTGGACCAGTCAGGGTGCCACATGGCTTCTGGGGGTGCATTATAGGAGCTGATCTCCAGGATGTTCTGTGTTTGGGAGGCAAAGGGACTTCCCTGGGTCTGTGCCCTCCTTGCTGATCTGGCTGGCAGTCCCTCCTGTGTGCTGTGTGTTTGTGTTGTGGAAGAATTGTTCTGAGAACTGGGTGAATCAAACTCAAGTGAACAAAAACTGTGCTTCACTCCATGCTTTTAGTCTCCATTTGGATAAAGGCATTATATAAAATTATTGTGATCACTTTAAGATGTTACAGCAGCCCTCTCACTCTGGGCTCCTGATGTTTTGGATGTGTGTTTGAGTCTTTCTAAAATTATGGATCCTCAGTTTAGTTTATGGGTAGGAACCCATTCGGAGGGTGTAGGTGCCTTAAGCCCTCATACCCAGTGAGGTCCAGTTCCTATAGGCCTGCAAAAGGTCTGGGACTACACTTGGGCCACTTTATCTATCTCAGTGACTTGGGCCTGATACATGAGCCCTGCCTCTGCAGATAGAAACCTGATGACGGGAACATAGGTCTGCTTTCTTATGTAGCAAGGAAAGAGGCAGGATAGAATGCATTCTCTGGGCCTAACTCCCAGTGCTCAGTCCAGGGCTCACCTCATATCAGTCTGTCCCCTATACCTGTAGTACTATAGACCTGCTGCTCTAAGCGCACCATCTGTGAATTTCTGTGCAGGTAGAGAGAGGGACTATACCCCTGCCAGGGTCTTTCTCTTGGAGTAGATATAGCCCCATAGCTGATTTTTGAGAATCTCCATGCAGAACTCTCTAGAGAGAGAGCAGTCCACGTCACTAACAAATTAAGATTCCCTCACTTTTTAGGGCTGTTATGAAAGCATGTGTGTGAGTGTTGGTAATTCCCATATGCATGGAAATTACACATGTGTATGTGACTATTGGTAATTTTCCACCTGAAGTAAATAACATGGGGTTAGAGAAAATAAATATCAGGTAGCTATCTCCATTGAAATAGTTCTTGGCATTGGGCAGGTCCTCAAGGGACTCACAGCTCCTGGCCACAGGGGTGTGTACTATACACACAACTCTGGCTAGAGAGTGGGACCCCCTGGTGCTTAAGGTCCCTGCCTTACTCTCAATCCCATCTGGTCAGTGGGCTGGGCCTTAGGTGTGAGTGAGAGTTGTTTTTGAGTAAAAGGATGCATCAAGCATATTGGAGCCACTAAGAAGTATCACTCGGGAGGCAGAGGCAGGCGGATCTTTGTGAGTTCAAGGCCAGCCTGATCTACAGAGTGAGTTCCAGGATAGCTGGGGCTACAGGGATATCCTGTCTTGAAAAGACAAAAAATAAATAAATAAATAAATAAATAAATAAATAAAAGAGGTATGCAGGCAAGATGTGCATGTCTGAGGTGACTGGGGCTTACTGTCCCTGCACTGGGAGGAGGTGTCGAGATGTTTTCTAGGCAGAGAAGGTGTGGAAAGGCTGAACGAGGGATTGGAATTGTGCTGTTTTTACTGATGGAAGAAGGGAGAAGCCTATTCTGAGTCCCCGATGAGGAAAAAGTCAGATTTATAGGGATTTTTGTGATGCAGAAGCCAGGACTAGAGGTTGGCCAGATAAAACTCACTCACTGGGTCATAGCTGGGCCATTTCTCATCTCTCACCACCTGCACTTGTTCCAGACTCAAGTCACATGACTTCTCTGGTGGATGATTGACATTTGAACAGCACCCTGACTGCTCTGGTGACCACTGCTCTGAGGTGGGTCAAATGGTGTCATTTTAAGGATCATACCCACTTAGAGCCTCAGAGTGTGGCCCAGCTTCAGTTGTAACTAGAGTAATTGTTAAGAGGTGAATGGACCCTAAACTCACAAAAATACAGAGATCTCTGTGAAGCTGGAGCTAGGCAGTGCTGTGACACAGCTACAAGCTGAGTAAACCAGGCACTGCCAGCAGAGAGCTGGGTTCTCCCAGAGGCTCACCAGAACCAGTGCTGCCCAGAACTCAATTTTAGACTTCTGGTGAATGTTTGTGCTTTGAAGCTACCTAGTTGATCATTGATTTACTTAGAAGGGAGAGAGACAATGCAAGATGCAAGTCAGTTTTTAGGTTTAGAGACATCTCTCCAGAAGACATACATCTATCCCCAGATTTCTAGGTGATTTTCCTAATGCTTTTTGTCCAATACAGAGCTATCCTGTCAAGCTGTACAAATCAGAGACCAATGGCTGTGACAGGCCACACAGCAGGGGCTCAAGGGCCCCACACTAGACTCTGAGTCTAGACTCCAGCAGGCTTATCTGGGAAGGTGACCTCCTTTGTCTCTAATGACCCAGTAGGGTGCCTGTCAGTAGCTGTGAGAAGCAGGACGCTTCATGAGCAGCACCTTGGTTAAAATGTGTTTACAAAAATCTACCCAGGTGGTTTTAAAATGTAAAGATCATTACTATAGAATTTCTGAGTCAGAAACAAATAACTGACCCAAGAATCCAATTAATCCTAAATTAAAAATAGGAAAATTTACCTCACAGCTAGACGACCTCAGTACTGTGTAAATTCTGAAGTTTAAAATGTTGTTATTTTGAGCTGGGCATGGTGATGCATGCCTTTAATCCTAGCACTTGGGAGGCAGAGGCAGGCAGATCTTTGTGAGTTCAAGGCCAGCCTGGTCTACAGAGTTCCTGGACAGCTGGGGCTACAGATAGACCCTGTCTCGAAAAGACCAAAAAATGTTGTTATTTTGACTGTTATAAACTTAAGAGTCATATTTTTCTCTGATTTAAGTTTTCAACTCTGATTTAGAGTTTTCATCAAGGTGTTGAAGTTTTGGGTTTGAAACTAGTTCAACATGATATTTGTTTTATGGGGCTGTTTAAATGAATAGGTTTGCATCTAATGCTAATGATTTACTTGATATCAAGTTGATTCACAAGTAAGCTGTCATGTGAGCTAAAACTTAAATTGCACTATGGTCCTTGATCCTTAAAATATAAATTCATTTTAAGGAATGATCAATTCTCTTCTAGGGTGCAATTTATTTCCACATGTTACACATGTGGGGACATTTGCTAGGCCTAGGTAAAATACCTCTAAGCACTCAAAGAAAATTGGTCATTCAAAATCTGTTCCTAAGCTGGCATGAAAATCTCACAGTTTATACTAGTGTACTTGAGATAACTGTCCCATCTTGTTACATGGGAAATAAATATTAATTACTTAGCAAATCTGCACAATTAAGGACCAATCTGTTTATGCATGTTATGTTATGTCTCATGACATTAAAAAGGGTATAAAAAGGTGGAAAATGTTAAAAAAGGTATTTTTAGTAAGGATTTATATGAAGATGATGAGAAAGTCTATGCAAGTGATAAAAGTTTGAGGAGGTTTGTTATGGCAAGTAAAAGATGAGACTATATGAATAAGCCTAATTTTCTAAGATTCAGTCAACTAGATTAAGAATCAAAATGTATATCTTGTCAAGGTTTAAGAGTGTTCAGTTTTTGTCCAACCTTTATATGCATATCACATGGCACTTCAAGGTATAGAAAAATGATGATACCTGTATTAAATTAAATTGCTATAAACACTCAAGCTACTTTACTAGTGGCCTGAATAGGATTGTGAATATACAGAGTTGTTAATTTTCAGTCCTCTCCTGGCTTGAACCTGACTCCCTGTTACAGGTTTGGATTAAATGGACACAGACAAATAGTGGGTTACCTATGACTACTGAAAAATGCACTTTATGTTTCTTGCAAGAATTGCTTTTGATATTTCCTTTGACCTAACCAGATAATTTGGCTCAAAAAGCTAGATTCTATCTTCCTGAACCAGCTGCATGCAGTCCAGAAGAAGACAGTCTGGATGGGCTTTGTAATCCTTATCAGTTTATTTCCCATCTTCTGGTATGTGGTACAACTCCCATCTTTCTGGGAAAACTATAAATCAGGATGGGGGTCTGAAAAAGAAAAAGATTGTTCCCATTTATAGTAACTGTAGTGAACAGTTTACAGTTAAAATAAGCCTGAATTTGCTTAATTCTACCTTGTGGGCTATGCCTTGACATATGGTGTTAAGTCCCTCCTCTAGTAAATATTATATAAGGCTGTTTGAATTATTGTCCAAGCCTTACCTAAAATATTATACAGTAATGAAAAGTATTAGATGGGTGTAACAGCCTTTCTGGATGGATAACAACTGTATTTAAATGCCCATACCAATTCAGCCAAGGGACTTAAGGAACAACTTTGTTTCTTGCCCTCAGAGGTGAACTAAGTCCCAGGGGACTATGTCTGGGGGCATCTCTTGAAATGTCCTGCAATCATGAGTCACCAGTCCTCCTGGGCAAGGAGGTCTTGGAGATTCACTAATGGGACTGTAGCCAGTGTCCAGTCTGGAAAGAGGAAAATCTCTTCATGCTTCAAAAGGGAAGCCTGGTCCTGTACAACTTGACTTTGTCCTCCAGTAGATGGAACTGGTAATAGCTGAGAGGAGCCAGAGGCCTCTTCCCCCAAAATCCGAGTGGCCCTTGAGGACCAGATCCTCAACTGACCTTGAGGAAACAAAAGTTGGTTAATCTGGGCTAACTGTATGGACTTAGACACCCAAAAGGAAAGTATAACAAAAAGATAAGTAATCATTATATTTCCTTTAAAATTCGAGAGTTTGTGCCCCCAAACACTAGATTTTAAGTCATTAAAAGTCATATAAGATCTGTTGTTACCAAATAATAAAGTTTCCTCCTTACCTTTAAGCAACTACCTAAAGGAAAACCCACACCTTGACTATCGAAATTTCCTGAAAAGCAGATCCTGAGTCCAGACATCATGGCCAAATGAACAAAAGGAGAAGCCAAATAATGGATGCTTTGGAACTCCTCGTTGAGAAATTCTAATGGACTTTTAGGTTGGACATTTAATTCACCCTGTTCCTCTCCTGGTTCCCTGCCTAGAAAATGTACCTCACTACTCTCACCTTCACAGGCACTGGTCAGGATTTTGTTCTCTCTGTAACTATACTTTTGGGGGTCTTTTAGATAGATCCACTGAGTAGGGGTGCCCCAGTCACCACCCCCTATGCCCCTTTTCAGCATGGAAGAAGTCAGAGTGGTTGGTGCCCCAATTCCCTCTTGGCAATTGGGGTAACTTCCTCAGAGGGTAATGTGATAAAAGTAGGAGCTAAAAATTGACTAGGCAGTTTCTTTCTCAGCTGAGAGATGAAAACTCTTGGATCTGGTTGCTCTGACTTGTGGCCCATGCATCCTTAACTCAGTTGTCAGATTTATCAACCAGTGGGTAAATTCCATTAAAATCATGGTACTCAGGACCAGGTATGTCCCCATATATGACTCCCCAGAAGAAGAAGAAGAAGAAGAAGAAGAAGAAGAAGAAGAAGAAGAAGAAGAAGAAGAAGAAGAAGAAGAAGGAGTCTAAGATTAGCCTCCCAGTATGAAACTCAAGGGGGGGAATATAAGTGAGGCCCACACTGACTCCATTTTGAGTATAGCTACCATTTTTTAAAAATGTATTATTATTTTTTATGTATATGAGTGTACAGTCTGCATATAGGTTGGTGTACCCATGTCATGCAATGCTGCAGAGGTCAGAAGAGGGCATCAGATTCCTCTGGAACTGGAGTTAAAGACCATTCTTAGCTGTCATGAGGGTGCTGAGAATTGAACCCAGGTCCTCTGCAAGAGCAGTTGGTGCTCTTAACCACTGAGCAATCTCTCCAGCCCCAAGTATAGCCACCATTTTAAGAAGTTACTGGAACCTGCCCAATTCAGGGGAAAAGGTCAATTGCTCAAGGTTTATTGGCAACTGACCTTTTTGGGCATGAGGTCCGAGCTAATAAAATTTAAACTTGTTAAAGATAACTGTTGGTATGTGAGGGCAGGTAGACTGACCCAACTTTCCTGTTCCAGTCACAGGATTGTGTCTAAAGATAACTGTTGGTATATGGGGGCAGGTGGACTGACCTAACTATGAGTTGTAATCCTGCTATTATCCAATAAGGCTCAAAGTTACCCAAACCCCACTAAAATCCCCCTAGACCCTGTATAAAAGACCTGCGATCCAAGTTATTGGGGTCAGAGCCTTTTTCCTCCCACCCCAGCATGCTGGTTTACTTTTCCCTGAAATAAAGTCTTGGTTTTCCATCCTTTGGTGTGTCTGGTGTGGATTCTCAGACCCTAACAAGATGTGATTGATGTTTGGACAATTTTCTGAATTATCAGCTTCTATTTGGTTTCTGTAGACAAGCAAATAAGCTCAGTCCTTCTTGTTGAATCCCCAGCTCCGATGAAAAAGAAGAAGACAAGACCCCCCATCTCCCAAGGCAAGATCTCTAGTTACTTGAAATCAACCAGAACTGAAGAATTTCTCATGTTTTCCTGCAGCCTTCTAAATCTACCTGCTTATGAGTAGTCTAAAGTAAAACAAGAAAAAGTTTCACTTGTCCTTAGGGTCAGTGCACAGAGCTACACAAGTAGTACATAGCCACTGAGTATCACATACTTGATGTTCTGATCAATATTCTACATAATTGTATCAAACCATCCTCACAATTGTCTTCTGGATAAGGCCACTAAATCATTTCATAGGTGAGGAAACTGAGTGTTAAAGAGACTGACTCATTTGCACCAAACCACACAGGGAGAAAGTTCTAAAGCAATGTCTATTGAAAGGTTTGACAACTGTCTGCATCAGAGCCATGTGCAGTGCATGTTCAAATCACAGTTGTCTGTCTCCTTGGCATTCAGAGTTCCATCTGGCCTCATGTTTGAACATCTCCCATGTGGTAAGGAGCACCCATCTGAGATGATTAAGATTCATTTTCATAATCTTTGTTCTCACCAGTTAAACAAAGGTTGTTTCAGGGAAGTGCAACTTCTGTCTCTTATCCTGTAAGAGTGCCTCTCTGCAGGCCCCATAAATCCTTCCTGGCTTACTCAGCAAACACCAAACATAGAACTGTCTGGAAAAGAACCAGATAAAATACTTTCACTTGTTCTTCTGTTTCTGGACTCTTGGCTTCATTAAGAATGCTTACTCATTTTACAAAGCCCATGAGATTTCTTACAAACTTCATTTTTCTTCTATTATACAGAAAGTGACTGTATTGAGTCTGAGGGAGAGGTGAATTTGAAATAGTGAATGAAATACCTCTCATACTAAAAGACATATGTTTTTCTATATTTAAGCCGGGACTGTCCTTGGTGCTGGTCTTAGAATAGTAAAGTTATAAGACTATTTTCATGGAGTTTCTGACATAGTACTATGATGTTTTCATCTAGGGATATAAAATATGCAGATAATTTAAAATATATAGATATTTTATTCTAGGTAAAATAAAACTGAAGTTTATTTTTGGTGTGGCATATAAAATAGGTAATATCATCTTATTGTATTTTACTTTTTAATTTACAATTTTCATGAATGTATAATTATACTTTGTTTTATTCATTCCTCAATGTTATCAAATATTATAAATGAATCTAATTAAAATGTTATATGTGTATATATGAAGATGCAGTGGCTCAGAGCATGTTAAGAAAATTAGGAGTACGGGCTGGAGAGATGGCTCAGCAGTTTAAAGAACTGGCTGCTCTTGCAGAGGACCTGGGTTTGATTCTCAGTACCCACATGGTGACTAACAACCATCTCTAACTGCAGTTCCAGGGTTATCCAACACCACCTTCTTATTCCGTAGAAATTGCATGACATGGGCACACCTAACCTATATGCAGGCAATACATTCAGACACATAAAATAAAAAATAATAAAGAAAAAAGAAAATTAGGAATGAAAGACACAAAGAGAGAAAATTAATGGAAAATAAAACAAGTACAAAACCCATGATCAACTCATTCGTTGGCTCCTTGATGTTTAGGCCAGAGGCTAGGCAAGCAGTGTAAAGTTTAAAAAAATGAAAAAAGCAATTGTATGGCTGGGTAATTTGTTCAAATAGATCTTTTATTGCACAACCAGGCACTTATCTGACATCCTGTCCATCTTTTGGCCTTAAAGCAGTTGGTCCATCCTGGCCAAGCCAGCCTTCCTCTCACACATTAAAAAATTTCTGTCCTTACAGGAAGCTGGGTAGATTTTCCCATCACGAAGAAAAGCACAATTCGTATTTTCTTTCGTGTTCCCAGAAAGGTCAATCCTGCAAATGAAAGAGTAGAGTGCACTCCTTTGACAAGTGAACAAAGAGGCCACAGGTCTGTAGGTTTTGTCACCCAAATTAGAGACTGCCAGAAAAGAATAAAGAAACAGCATTCTCCTCATGGAGAAACTTCCTGTCCACTTGAGAGTACAAGGTCTGAAAAGCCCCATAACAATTTAATGCAGTATGAGGTCAAGGAACGGGTCAACACTAAGGACAATAGGAGTCCAGAAGGGGAGGCACATGACACTGAGAGGACAAGCAAAGGCTTATCTACAGTTCCGACCCTGGTTCAGTTTTGAACCAGAGTCAGGTTTACAGGAGAAGAAAGGATATGGGAGATTCCTATGGGACCAGCGGCTGCAGGAGATCGGGGAAGCTCAAGGAAGGTTAACCATTTGAGAACTGAGAACTTTCATTGTCAGACAATGCTAACATACCATGTCGTAATTTTCAGTAAGCTTGTCTCTGTTCCCTGACTGCTTACTCTGAGATACAAGACAAGCATACTTATTTGTCAAGTATCTATGGGACAGCAACTCTGTGAGAAAATTAGTGATTGAGGGAGAAAGAAGACAAGGTTTCATCTATTTAAAACTTACATTACAGTGAGGAAGTGTCAGTAAGAAGCCCACAAACAGAAAAGGAAAAGTCAGAGAATAGTCGGGACTATGAGAAAACAAGACAGTGAAGAGACAATGGAGGGTATGGGTCTGAGCTGAAGGAGAAGGAGTTAGTTTGAGAAATTAGAGTTGATTTCACTGAGGAAGTGATCTTTACAGACTTGATCAACAAGTAAGAGCTAGTCATAGACTGGAGGGAAAAACTGAAAATTTAGAGAAAATACCCCTTTGCCTGTAATATTCTGAACAATGCAGCAATTGATTACAGGTGAAGGCCAAGGTGTACAGGAAGCTTGAATCTAATTGTGATGTCCTGAGTTCCTCCCGCAAGTAGATAGTTACTAGATATGTGCTGACTTAATTACTTAATAATGATAGGTTTGTTTACAATATAAGCTCTGGTTCCAAGTTCTAGATGTACAGAGTTCAGTTTTGTGTAGGATAACACACAATGTAGGAATTAGTGTTGCTGGAGAGAGGGCTCAGTGGTTAAGAACATTAGCTGCTCTTGAAGAGGACCCAAGTTTGATTCCCAGCACCCACATGATGGCTAGCAACCATCCATAACTACAGGTCCAGGGGATCCAACACCTTCTTTTGACCTCTATGGGCATTGTATGACATGGGTGCACCTACCTATGTGCAGCAAAACACTCATACACAGAGAATAAAAATAATAAAAAATTAAATGTTGAAATTAGTGATTAAAGAGCCATAATGGGGGTTGGAGAGATGGCTCAGAGGTTAGGAGCATGGGTTGCTCTGCAGAGAACCTGGGTTCAATTCCCAACACCCACATGGCAGCTAACAACCATGTGTAACTCCATTTCCAGGGGAAGCCGATACTGTCTTCTGACCTCCGCAGACATTGCAGGTGCTCTTACATACATACAGGCAATTTACTCATACACATAAAATAGATAGTAATAAAATATTTTTAAACAGCCATATTAAGAGCTAGTGAGATGGCTCAATGAGTAAAGGTGCTTGCTGCCAAGCCTCACAATTTGAGTTCAATTTCCAGAGAGAAATGAGTTCTGCAAGTTAACCTCTGAACTAGACACATATATGTGCACACACACACAGACACACACACACACACACAGGTAAAAACTTTAAAAAGAGAGAAAGCCATTGAAAAGCTCAACTCTTAACAAAATTAAGTCTTTTGCCTAAAATGCCTTTAGAAGGGCAGAGTTTTACATGAACTAATGGACTGCTTTGTGATCTGTAGGATACCTGATTCTTGGAGACCTCCCCTGCCCTACCCAGGTCAAAAGAGAGACAGAAAATAACCTTCATGGTAATAGTTTTCAACCGTAAAAAATGATAAATTTATTCACAAAATGTGAAAAGTATTGGCTCAAGTCACACTCACAGACACACACCACACACACACACACACACACACACACACACACACACACAATGTTCTAAAGGTAAATTGGTCTTCGAAATGAACGGGGAAAACATTGGGAATAGAGCCAAAGGTGCATAGATACAGGGAATAGAAGAGAAGAAAAAGTAGAATTGCCCATCAGTGCTCTCTGGTTAGGAATAGTGTGTATGTGGTTCACCTGCAGCTGATACCACCCATAGTAAGCTACAGAGACACACCTTGGCTTTCAGGCAACTTGTATTCAACAGGAAAAAAAGATGTCAGAATAAAAACATTGAGCAATGTCTTCTGTTCTGAGTGTCCAGCGACTTACATGGTCTCAGAAAGAGTTGTACCATCCTCCCATGTCCAGGTGTTATCAGCATTCTGGCGGGATAATCCAATCCAACGAATTGTAGTGACCCTCTCTGTGATGTACTCCTGTTGTGAACATAAGTTGTTATAATGTTAAATGCTACTGCAGTACTGTGTAATGATAGTGACTCGGCTGTAACATAAAACCTTAAAGTAAACAGCTAAATTGCACATCTATGTTAGTGAGTTATGTTTCAGGTTTAAAATTATATTGTCAAGTACTTCTAGGATATTTTTTAAAAAGCTCACAGAGCACAGGAAGATAGGTACTCTAGTGTTCTAGATCTTTATAACATATGCTTATATTTCTCATCAATTGAAGATTTAAGTTTCAATAGACTTAGAAATCTAATTCAAATGGAGCAAATGTCAAATAACCACAAAAGACAATAAGGAGAAATGAATTGTTCATGAGCTTTATGGTCCCTAAAATTAAGCTCTTGGATTTTATAGATTATCTTGTATATAAAATATTAATTTATCTCTGGGTGTGTTTGTGCACACCTATAATGCACTTGGGATGGCAGAGGCAGGTAGATCTCTATGAGCTCAAAGCCAGCCTGGTCTACATAGTAAGTTCCAGGACAGCCAGAGTTAAAGGAAGACCCTGTCTCAAAAAGACCCAAAAAATTAATTTATCTTAGTGTACTGAATAAAGAACTACATGAGGTCCCTGTCAAAGGAATTGATAAATATATATGCACCCTTCCTGACTTACTCTTTTCAACCCTTTCTTTTTTATTTTTAGATAGATTCTTTTTTATTTTTACTTGTTTATATTTTATGTGTATGAATGTCTTGCAGCATGTATATATGTGCACCACATATGTACAATGCCCATGGAGGCCAGAAGAGGGCATTGAATCCCCTGGAACTGGAGTTACAGGTGGCTGTCAGCTACCTTGTGGGTGCTGGGACCCAAACTTGGGTCTCAGTAAGAGCAGCCAGTGCTCTTTTCTACTCAGCCATCACTTTAGCCCCCAGATTCTTGCATGTAGGCCAGGCTGTCCTCAAATTTGTGCTCCTTCTGCTTCAGCTAGGACTATATAAGCATATATTACTTTTCCCATCAAGCTCTAATCTGAATTTTTCTACAGATCATTGGTCACCGTTATCATGTATTCCGAACTCATTCATCTCATGCATTGCCTGTTGCTAATGCCGACAGAGTTAGTTTCTGGAAGTGAAGGACTCTTCTGTTTTGTTGGCTACATAGATTCATGTTCTGGAGCAGTTCCAGCACATACTGATTGACTAATGGATGATTGGGTAATCCATCACTTGGTAACAAAAGTAAAGGGAAGCCAAATATTCATTTTGCCTTTGCACATCCCAGAATAGCAGATAAGAATCCATTCCTGGAAAACAAAAATCAGTTTGAGCTTGTGGACAGTTATGTGACAGCCTAAATAATTCTACAGGAGCCAACATGCGAGTTTCACTTTCCTAAGGTGTGAGCAGCCTGTCTTTCTGCTAACTCTTGATCTTTTCTATAAAACATAATCACATAGTGACACATCTGTACTGACCAAAATGCTTCTCTCTGGGAATTGACTGATAGATCCACCTGAAATTTAACTTTTATTTATTTCTCCAAAAATTATATTACTTCTTTATATTATAAAACTCCAGTTGGCATCAGCCTAGAGTGATAGATTTCAGGGCTCTGATAAGTCTCCAATTAATTTCTATTTTTTCTTACTTTGGTCTTTTTGAGACAGGGTCTCCCTGTAGCCCCAGCTGGCCTGAAGCTCACTATGTAGACCAGGCTGGCGTTGAACTCACAAAGATCTGCCTGCCTCTGCCTCTGGAGGGCTAGTTTTAGAGGCGTGCGCCACCACATCAGGCTAACATTATTTAAGTGATCTCTCTCTCTCCATAGTTCCCAAGCATGTGACACGGCCCGGCCCTCTTCTTACCACAGTTTTCTGGCTGGCGGTCTTCACAAGAGTTGCGTTCTGCTCCCTGCAGTACTGCTTGCTTTCTTCCCACGTCAGGTTGTGCCTGAAGAAGCCATAGCAACTGTCTCCATAGTATCTCCAGTTAGGAGCACAGGGGCTGCACTTGTGCTCTGGAGGAGAAACCCAGTGTCTGGACTCTGATGCAAAACCTGGATGGCATTTCCCATAGGCAGCTTGCTAGGGCACCCCTCAAAACTCGCTTCAGTTACTGTTATAGAAGTACTACAGGACTTGGAGAGATGAGGACATTTCCAAGCCAGACTTACCAAAACTTTTCTTTGTTATGAGTTCAATCTGTCTTATTAAATCTTGGCAGGCCTTCTTTGTTAATTGTCGTAGAGTTTCTGATAAATTTTCCTTCTCTGCTAGTAGAAAATTTTGCTGTGTGACATCTAGAAGGAGAAATTAGATAAGGTATATTTTGTACTCAAGGCCATAGAATTGATGCAAGGATTTTTTTCCAATGAACTTTCACGTTTACAGAATTGCCAATATCTGGAGTTCACTAGCTACAAAAGAGTCAGTGAATGCTGAAAAGGTTGAGGGGAACACAAAGAAGAAAGGCAGGGCTCTCTAAAAGAGTAAAAAGAGTAAGATGATTAGTTGAAGGAGATAGTCACAGATAAGAAAGTCCTGAGATGAAGTCACATGACTAAAGTGGTTATCTTCACATTGCCTTGGACACAGATTTCTAGCAGACTTCCGCCAAGGTGAGGCACCTCAGGTTTTTTTTTTTTTTCCTGTTCTTCATATAACACTGAATTATTAATTTACTTAAGAACACATATTGGATTTCTGGGGCTGGAGAGATGGCCTAACGGTTAAGAGCGCCGACCGCTCTTGCAAAGGACCTGGATTTCTTAATATGATTTAAACATTATGATACTCATATAACTACAACATAATGAATGAATGAATGAATGAATGAATGAATGAATGGGTTAGAGAGATGGCTCAGTGGTTAAGGGCATTGGCTTCTCTTGAAGAGTTCCTAGATTCGATTCCCAGGACCCACAAGGTAGCTAACTACCATCCATAACTCTAGTTCCAAGGGATCTAATGCCCACTTTTGATCTCCACGGGCATTGCATGCCACGGGTGTGCTTACATACATGCAAGCAATACACTCGTACACATACAATAAAAATCATAAATAAAATACTTATAAAAGTATTATAAAATATCACAAAAATAAGCAAATTAACAACATAGAGGACAATGTGATCTTGTAGGCTTACCATTTTATTTTCATGAACAGAAAATGTTTCAATAAACAAAATCGGAAGGAAGACATATCCAGTAGACTAGAATGAACAACACTTCAGACAGCGAGGCAGAATGCGTCTTTATGAAATTATGAAAATCTTGGGTTGTCCAACAGGTAAGGTAAGGAAAAAAATGTGCGAAGAGATAGCTTGGATCCATATAGAAGAGGCTCTTTTTTCCATTTTTTTATTATTACCATTATTAAACTTTTTCCATAGGTCACACATCATTTCTCCATCAAATCTAGAGTCACTTCCCCTTCCATGCCCCCCATCCCACCCAAGTCCCTGCACTCTGCCATACATGTCCTGCATCTCTCTCTGAGTCTAGAAGAGGCTCCTAAGGCCAGTAATGAATGTGGATCTTAACGAATGAAAAAATTCTAAAGTGATTAGAATCAGAGGGGAAATTTCTTCCGTACTGAGTTTTTCCTTCATCGAGATTATATTGGCAACTCTGTGCAGAACAATTGGTGTACTGGGAAATAGATCGAGACAATTAGGAAGCTTAGTAAGATAAACCAGCTTTTTGGTGTTGTTTTCCTTAGATCAAAACCCTGGTAAAGAGCTAATACTTACACATGATTCCCAGAGCTATGAGCCCGACAACCAGCCCCATGGATAAGACCAGGAGAATTAAAGCCATCACGCGCCAAGAAGAAGAAGCAGAGTCAACTGTGGACACACAAAAAAGATGCAGAAGAAAAGACTGTCAGACCCTTTGCCTTCTCAGCATCTACCAAGTATCATGAACAGCATTGCAAAACAACATGGAAAGTGCATACTTACAAGCCCAGCACTGGGAGATGGTACCAGACACATCAGGAGTCAAGGGGAGCCTTGGCTACATAGCAAGTTTAAGGCCCAGCCTGGACTACATGAGACCATCTCAAAACCCACAAAAGCTCAGGCCATTTCGATGGCTCAATGGGTAAAAGCACTTGGAAATAAATCTGAAGGCTTGAATTCTATTCCAAGAGCCCACAGCAGAGGAAGAGAACTGAGTTCTGAAAACTGTCCTCTGACTTCCATGTGTGTGCTGTGTCACATGTGTTCTGCACTCACACACACACTCATACAAAATTGAAAACAACAACAAAACTCTCTGAAAAATCAAAAGAGCATTGCTGGCAGATCCTCCCTTCATTCCCTTGGTGGCAATCTGCAGTAAGAATGGTCCACTCTATCCCAAGCACTTAGATCCTTTCCTCAGAGATTTTTCTCTATTATAAAGTATAACTGGCCGCCAAGGCCTCATGTATTTGCTCTTTTTTGTCATCTCCATCCACATAAATAATTACTTTCATAGTTGACTAGTAGAGAATTATATCTATAGACATCGTTTAGAGATTTAAGTTTTTTTTAAATTCAAACTGTACTTTATTTATGCATATCAAAATAATTTATGTATTAAATAGCACTATAGTAGAATGATCTTATATTGTTTTAAACAAAAAATGAAATTTTACATTACAAAATCTTTGTCCCCTAGAACAAATTTTTAAAATAACTTGTTCTTTGTGAGTCAGTGTAATAGATATATTTGGTGACTAGTCATTCCTAATTCCCATTGCACTAATGGTCAATGAAATTAAACATGGCAAGAAGTTTCTTTTCAAACTTTCCTTCTCTGAATCCTTTTAGCTTCCGTGCCTCTTAGCATTGCATTCTAACAGTCTTGATATTAATGTTCTGGCTTCTCTCTTTGCTACCTGTACAAACCTATGTAGCCCCCACTTAAGTGCTTCAGAGAAAGAATACCATCCAGAAAACATAAAGTTATCCTTCTTGTCACTAGGAGAGAGAGAGAGAGAGAGAGAGAGAGAGAGAGAGAGAGAGAGAGAGAGAATAAGATCAACCTACTCACTAATTTCCAAATTACTGGGTGTGCACCTTCTTACCTGGGGTAAAAGCTGGCTTCCGAGGTTTAATGTTCAAGGTGATATATCCATCTTCATCCTGCATGGCTCCTTTGGATGGCAAATCAGCTCAGAATTCAATGACTTCACAAAACTCAGTGTCCACTCTTAAAATTTCAGTGCCTGCCAGTGTGGGGTCTGTCTCTCCCTGATAGGGTAGAGCCATCTGAGTTACAATACATGGTTTTTGTTTTGTTTTGTCTTGTTTTCCAGGAAGCCCTTTCATGGCTGTTCAGAGATATGTGGACTTGAACCTAAAAACACAAAAATAATAACTTGTGGTAAAGGAATAAATGTGGTGTTTGCTTCCTGTTTCCTTATCATCAGCTCTAGGAGAAGGACGTTCCATCCTGTGTATCCTGTCAAAGAACAAAAGTTCACATCTTAACACTAGGAAAACTTACACATATTGTTTAAATGAACCAATTTTTAATTTAAAAATGAATAAAAGTGCCATCGGATACATAATTATGACATCATGGCAGTAAATCTAATAACATTAGGTTATATATAGCACTACATTAGATGTTCTATAATCCTCATTATGACCCAGAATTCATTTAAATTCTTGCATCTTATATAAGTCATTTTATTTGAAAAAAATTGAAGACTCCACATAAGGCAAGCCTCAGAAGACCTAGATGCATTACTGAAGAAAAAGTAAATTAAATACAGAATTTATAACCTGATGTATTTCCCTTAGATAATATTGCACTTTAAAATGAATTTCATGGAATAAAATCTAATAACTTTTCCTTACATTCAACTTTATGAAAGTGGCTTCTAAATTATTATATTGGCTTACATTGACAGTAGTTATGAGCAACCAGGCAAAGCAGGGTAGGAATGATAGTGAAGATGTTGTGCTTTTTGCCATTGGGATGGCACTTATCTAATTTTATACCAGATAATTTTGCTGAGTCTCCATGGCCAGTAAAGAATCTCTTCTCCAAAGCAGGTGGCAGCTGGCATTTATGTTAGGAATGATCTCATTGCTACTTTCTGTTTTGTGAACTGAATCTAGTCTTCCTGTCTAAGAGTGGGAAAATATATACTTACCTGGAAGGGGCGGTAGCGTGATCATGAAGGTGGTATCCTCAGCCTAATCCCATCCATTGCTCTCTAGATGTGCTGACCCCTGTGAATGAGGGAAACTCCACTGTATCATTTGTAGTAGTGGGGGACTGCATTTGCACTCTCCCTGGGTGGGTAAAAGGGCTGGGAATTACATTAAATCCCACGGCAGGTGTTTCGTCTGGTGACGCTCCATTTGATGTACGAGTCTTTTACATGACTTTCTTTCTTTTCCTCCCCACTATGTACCTCACTCTGAATTCTTTGTCCATTTACTGAAAATGATGCCATATTTTGCCATTCTTTTCCCCACACACCTCAAATGATTTCAAGGAGAATAAACAAAACAAGGGGAAGACAGTGCCAGGTCCTGGAAACTCAAATTTAGCCAAATCCACATCTTTCCACCAGAAGCCAAACCTTCCTTTTAAAACGTGTCTCCCTGTAGCCCCAGCTGTCCTGGAATTTTCTCTATACACCAGGCTGTCCTTGAATTCACAACAATCCACCTGCCTCTGCCTCCCAGAGTGCTAGGATTAAAAGTGTGAGCCACCACACCTGGCTAAGCTTTTGAATTTTGTAAAGTAAAAAAGGGTTGTTATATCTATTTCCTTTCCCCCACTGAATTTCTCAGTTTATATTTTTCTATATAGTGAAGCTTATATTTATAGCATATATACAAGACAGAAATTAAGGCTAAATGATTCTGGAGAATGACACTACAGTTCTCTGTGCTTGTGCTGGGCGATCATAACACCAAACGCCCATTTTTGGGGGCTGCAAATAAAGGCAGATCTACATTTTTTTTCTGTATGTGTATGAATGTACTGTCTGCATACAGGTTTGTTTAGACAGAGAAAGGTTGCGGTTGGAGTAAAAAGGAGCCAAAGAGGAGTGACAGACTACAATGAGAAAGAAAAGAGCCAGTAGAAGCTCCATGGCCTCAGACACAGGAGGAACAGCCTCTAGCATCTGAGTCAGAGATTCCCTTTGACTTCAAATACAGCTTCTCACATCAAATAAGAATAAAATTAGATGAATGCACTAAAATCAAGCATCTTAAATCTCCAGTCTAGTTTTTGTTCCAGAATTTCTTATCTCAATTAAAATAGAAGTCTAAATTTGAAATGAAAACATCTATTTTCAGAGATTAAGAAGCATTTTTATATGCTTTAATTTTAAATCATATTTAATTCATACTGATTACCTACAAGACAAGGAAATTGGTGCTTTGTATTCATGGAGGAGGTTGTGACACTGGCTCTGGAGCACAGAGTGGGAATTCAATTAGCTAATCTTTATCTGTTGACATTGAGAACATCTACCCCAACCCCACTAAACAACAATTCACATTCCTGTCCCTCATCCATATATAGCCATCTTTTATATTTTAATTTTATTTTTTTCCCTCTTTATTGTGTTGGAGATCAAATCTAAGGCCTTGTGAGTGACCCACAAGTCTTCTACCACAGAGCTACACCTCCAGCTCATATATTTAAATGGCCATTTATCCTCAGAATGATATATTCTCTGGCTATAAGATAGTGACTGATAGACAATTACTATATTTACTAAATATTTACTAAATGACTGAAAGAATGAATGAAGATACATTCAATGCAAACATTCCAGCTTGCTTTTTCTCTGCACTGACCAAAGCCAACTTGGAGAGGAAAGGGTTTGTTTCATCTTACAGCCCATCTTTGAGGGAAGCCAAGGCAGGAACTCAAGACAGGCACCTGGAGGTGCTCTCTGAGGCATAGTGTTTTCTGGCTTACTTCCCATGGTTTATTTAGCTAACTATCTTTCTTACATAGCCCAGGCCTGCTTCTCTAGGGATGGTACTGCCCACAGTGCGCTGTGCCTTCCTGTATCAATTAGCACTAAGAATAAAGAATATGCTGCATAGCACACCCACAGAGTAATCTGATCTGGAAAATTCTTCAGTGAACTTAATTCTTCCCTCTTCTCAGGTGACTATAGTTTATGTCAAGTTGATGAAACCCAGCACAGAGCATTATTATCTGAATTTTACAGACAAAGGGAAAACTTTAAAGAAATTTGGAAATTTTTCTATGATCCAGTTTCTTTTTTTTTTTTTTTTTTTTTTTGTCTTTTCCGAGACCAGGGTCTCCTGTAGCCCCAGCTGCCCTGAACTCACTCTGTGACCAGGCTGCCTTGAACTCACGAGATCGTGCCTCCTCCCAATGCTAGGATTAAAGGCGTGCACCACCACGCCCAGCATAATCATGTTTCTTTTAAGAAGTGATATCGTCTCCCTAATTTTCAAATTCTTTCCACTCCTATGACGACTTTCCAGTTCAGGTATTACCAAGACTCATCATTTACATCTAAGAGAAGATGAATGGATAAAAGATACTAGGATCACATTAACAAGGAGATGATCAGGAAGGAAATTAATTTAATGAATAGCATTGTGGATAAGACCAATCGAAATATAATAACAGCTTGTGGATATGAAAAGACAAAAAGAATAGGATGATATGGACCTTGGTGGGTATTATAGGGTCTCTAAGCAGAAAAAAAAAGTGTTCATTTTAAAACAAAGTTGTACTCTGTCACTTTTCTGTGCTGTGATAAAACCACCATGATCAAGGAACTTATAAAAGAAGAGTTTGTTTGAGCTTATGATTGACGGTTCCAGGGAATTAGGATCCAATGTGGCAGGAGCATTGTGGGCTGGGGCTGGAGCGAAAGCAGGTTCACATCTGAAATGAGCACAGGAAGCAGAGAGAGAGAGAAGGAGAGAGAGGCGAGAGAGAGGACAGAGGCTGGAGACTGAAGGCTTGTTTAACTCACTAAAGCCTGCCCCCAATAACATCTACTTCCTCCAGCACAACTACACCTTCTAAGACCTACAAGAACAGTGCCACCAACTGGAGACAAAAGTCTGAATACTTAAGCCTATGGGGGACACTATTCAAACCACCACATTCTGCTCCCTCGCCCCCATAGGCTCCTGACCATATAAAATGCAAAATGCATTTAGTCCACACTACTTAAAAGTCCCCATAGTCTTTTACGTCTCAACTTCTATTTCAAAAAGGTCTATCGTCCAAAATCTTCTTCTGAGGCCACAGGCCAATCTCTAACTGTAAGCTCCCGTAAAAATCAAAAGGCAAAATTACATACTCCACAACATACAGTGGAACTGAATACTCACATTTCCCATTCCAAATGGAGGAATAGAGAGTATAGGATGGAAACCTGGACCAAAACAAGACCGAAAACCAGCAGGGCAAACACCAAATCCAGTAACTCCCTGTTGCAACTTCTGGGACTTTGCTTCCAAAGTGATGGCTCAAGCTCTTCCAGCTTTGCTTGAACTATACTATCTCTTCCCTCTTAGGCTGGTACACTCCCTGTATGCAGCTCTCCTTGGACAAATATCTCACAGCTCTTGGCATCCGAATGTCTTCTTGGGGTCTCTGCTGCCAACACCGGCTTCACCATTCACAGCTTCAACATGATGGCCTTCAGGGCCTTCTTTATTCGGAACCCCCTGCTGTTACCACTTGCCTGGCCTTGGGCTCTGCCATACCGTGTGAGGAAGAACTATTGGACCCTTTCACCTTGCATCACTTTTCATCCCTAAGTTCCAGCCACCAGTGAATGAGAACTCTGCAAGTTTGCGCTGCAATTGGATGGATACTCTCTCCTACTTTAACACAGTTTGCAAATTTTCTCTGCCTGAGATTGTTGGAGTAGAAAAACTTCAGTATTTTCCTTTCCAAAAATTGGAGGCTTAGATGGCTGTGGTCTTGCCCTGAAGGTACTGATTCTGTTGTGTTACTTGTAATCTCCGAAGGCCTCTCAGTAATCACTTTATCTCACTTTTCCATTTGTTTCTTGTAAATAGCTAGGCCTTCCTTAATCACTTTGTCTCCTTATCAAAAGAACTCTTTCCTTCACATGCCTTGGCCCCACCCTTTAATCTTCCTAGTGCACTTCTCAGATCCAAACTGTACATTCTGCATTTCTTTCTGCCCCATCTGCTCTTCTTCACTGTAGATCTGCACAATATTCACTATCAATAGCCACACCACCATTTCTACATTAGGCTGTCTTGAAATATCCTCCGCCAAAGACATTAGTCCATTGCTTTTCAACTTAGCATCAGGCAAGCATTTGGGCTGTGGGCAAACTGCTGCCAGACTCTTTATCAAAATATCCCAGTTGCTGCCTAAGTCTTTATTTTCCTCTGGAACTACTTTTTTTGCAACAATGCTTTCTTCCACGCTTCTACTAGAATGGCCCCTTAAGCTCTGCTTACAGCAGTCAGCAATTTTTCTAGCCAAAAGTTTCAAAGTTTTCCACATTTCTCCAAACATCCACATGGCCAGGTTCTTCCCAGCCAACAGCCCACTCTCTGGTACCAAATAATTTTATTAGTCACTTTTCTGTTGCTGTGATAAAACCACCATGAGCAAGGGAACTTACAAAAGGAAGAGTTTATTTGAGCTTACAATTGACGGTTCCAGGGAGTCAGAGTCCATTGTGGCAGGAAGCATGGTGGCTGGGGCTGGCGCAGCAAGCTGAGGGTCACATCTCCCAATGAGCACAGGAAGCAGAGAGAGTGACTGGAGACCACAAGGCTTGTTAAACTCACTAAGTCTGCCCCCAATAATCTACTTCCTCCAGCATGGACACACTTTCTAAGACCTCCAAGGACAGTGCCACCAACTGGAGACAAAATGTCTGAATACTTAAAACCTATGGGGGACACTCATTCAAACCACCACAAAAAGTGATTTGGCTAGTGATTTCCCATTCCTCTTAGACTTCTCCATTAAACTGTTGGTTCACCTTTGGCTTACTAACTTTGTGCACACATAGGACATGGTGATAATCTTTGGGAAAAGATGATATTTCCTGTTGTGGGAAAAACATAATTAACATTTATTCTTTCATTTTCAGAAATCTTAAATGTGAACTTAAATGGAAATGGGCTCTATTTAAAAGCTCCAAATTTTGCACTAATTATCAGGCAATTAAGGCAGAACATTTTTATTAATGTAATAGACAAAAATCTCAAAGCCATTATGCTGAGTGAGGTAACTCAGTCCCAGAAAGACAAACGGAGAATGGTTTCCCTGATTTGTGGATACTAACACCAAATCCCCCACACAAAAGGCAAGCTGAATGACAGTACGATTATATTTCTGGTTTATCTGTAAGCAACTATGTTGTCATAATGTGAATCCCTCAGTGGGCTCTAGAATTCACCCACAAATTACTTTCAGACTCTGTAATTACTGTATATGGGTGGAGAGCATTTATCCATATTTTAGAATAACAATGAAATTAATGGAGGAAAATGTGAATTCCTAAGCATAAAAAAAGACTGAGAGAAAGTTGCAGGGCAGTTATGATAGAGTACATGACCTGGGATGGATTGGGGTGGGGTAGTGGGAAGGGATAGGGGAATATGCCTAAACAGAAATGAAAAATGATGTATGAACTACATAAAACATCAATAAAAATATTAATTAAAAGAAAGATACAAAAATGTCAGGCTGCATCAGTTCCACTTGGCATATGCATTAAAAACCTATGTAAATCAATGATTAAGGGCAATCAAATAAAGATTTGGGGAAAGCTAAAAAATGCATAAGAAAGGAATGGGGAATGATCGTCAGGCAGGGAAAACATCTGAATGAGGAGTAAGAATGAAGTAATTGAGGAAAAGGTCAGGTGTTCAAGCACATTGGAAGTGAGGCTTTGTGCAATACTCCATTTGCTTTTAAAGTGTATTTCATGTTTAAATCACTATGAAATCTTCATGGTGGTCATGATTAATCAGTTACTCGAACCTATATTTATTTGTTCATCATTGTGACTGCTCCAGGTACTATTCCACTTTCTAGGGATCAAATGGTTAATGGAACATATGAATTGTAAACTTAGTGGAGGGTAGTGACCACAGATAATATAAAAGCCGAGAGAGCAAGAAAAGAGCATGATAATGTGTCATCGTAAGAGCTACAAAGGGCTAAGGGAGATGGCCCAGTGGGTAGTGCCTGCGCACAAGCATGAGGACCAGAGTGTGATCTACTCTGGCCTCCTCATGTACACACATTCACACACAGCCCTTGTACACACTTGCAGTAACACATACATACATCACATTCATAACATGCACATTCAGTGCTATGAAGGAAACCTCACGGCAGTAGAATATAATCGGTGGGTATATTCAAGCTTCACAGCATGTTAGCAAGTGCCTCAGTTTCTTCCGTTTTAAGTATCGTGTAGAAGAAATCAAACTTACTTCAGCTATAATAATGCAACAGCTGCTTCTTCAGGCTATTATTGTAGTAGGAATTAGACTTATGCAAATTTTACTAATAAGTAAAACAGCCAGGCATTGAGTTCCTGAAATTCCACCTCTGCAGAGAAGGACAGGAGGATAATGAGTATGAGTCCTGTCTGAGCCACAGGGAGACTTGTTCCCCCCCACCCCAAAAAAAGAAAAAGAAAAACACTCACTTAAGAGGTTAATTAGCTTAAAAGGCCACAGGGCATGCAAGTTTGATTCACGATTTGAGTCAATCAGTATGCCTTGACAATCCTGCACTTAAGCTGTTTTACAATCCCAATTGATAGAATGTAGGTTTCCCAATAAATTGCATTTTATACCTGTCCTCTGTCTCCTCCTTGTGGTCACTTTTTTTTTTTCTTGCTGTGATCACTTTTTACTTTGTTCTGCCTTTACTTTGTCTTTGTTTCCTTTCAGTGTTTGGGGCTTCTGGCTTTAATCTTTGTTTTTGTTTTTGCCCTATATAATTCTGAATTAACTTCCTCTATGGGCACTCTCTGGGTTCTAGCCAATCTAGGCATTCCACTGTTCTCTGATGTAGACTCAATATGTAGGAGTGGAATGATTGTTTAAGAACAGAGTAAGGGTGTAACTTCCTATCATATAAGTTCAGCGTTTCTTTTAATATATTCTTAATCAACTTCTTTCTAATTATTTATTTATTTTAATTTATTATTTTTTTATGTGTGTGAGTGTACTGTCTGCATGTAGGTTGGTGCACCCGTGTCGTGCAATGCTGTGGAGGTCAGAAGAGGGCATCGGGATTCCCCTGGAACTGGAGTTAAAGATGGTTCTTAGCCACCATGTGGGTGCTGGGAATCAAACCCGGGTCCTCTGCAAGAGCAGTTGGTGCTCTTAACCACTGATCCATCTCTCTAGCACCCTTAATCAACATCTATACAGACACCTGTGTTCTCTTATTTACACAAGAAATAGCAGTTTCTAATATATTTAATTCATATAAAAGAAACAAGTTGAGCCGGGCATGGTGGCGCACGCCTTTAATCCTAGAACTTGGGCGGCAGAGGTAGGTGGATCTTTGTGAGTTCAAGGCCAGCCTGGTCTACAGAGTGAGTTCCAGGACAGCTGGGGCTACAGGGAGACCCCGTCTCGAAAAGACCAAAAAGAAAAAAAAAAAAAAATAGAAACGAGTTGAATCTAAGGTAACTCCAATTTGTTTTAGGATTTTAAAAAAACACTGAAAGTGATAGATTTTTATTACTTAAATTTGTTCTTTGACAATATCACATACATATACAACACAATCTAATCAAACCTGCACATTCCCTTTATATCTCTTCCACCCTTGTCAAGCTCCACATCTTCACCTTCCCAAATTCACATCTTTTTGTTTTGTTTTCTGGTCCATTTAGTTTAAGCAGGACTGTGTGTTTTAGGTGTTTTAGGTGAGGATCTGTAAATATGGAGTGCTTGTTTATTGAGATGAAGAAACACACTAAGAATGGTTACTAATTTTCCTGTAGTGTATCTAGATAAGTGGGCCAAGAATTCCATCACATACGGGACCCTGCAAAGCAATGGACTTCGACTCTATCACATGTTCAATGCATGCTGTGCCATAAACTCATCGGTCTAGAAGACCTCATCTTGGAGTGGGCATAACAGATGAAGAAGGCCAAGAAGTGAATACTAGGACACAGCACTTTGGAATAAGTTAAGGATGTCTTCTAGTTCCATTTCCGGTTGCTGGGATAAAAATACCTTGTCAAAAACCAATTTAGAGGATAGACGGTTTATTTTGGCCTCCAGTTCCATAGGGATGGAGCTTGTCATGGTGGGAAAGATGTGACAACAGGAGGGAAGGCACAGCAGACAAAGCAGGAATCTGAGCCATCACATTTCATCTGTACACAGGAAACAGAAAGTGAACAGGAAGTGGGGTCAGACCCCAAAGCCTTCCTCTAGTGACATGCTTATTCTAGCAACACTCCACCTCTTAAAGGTTCTATTATCTTCCCAAACAGCACTGCCAACTGGAACCCAATTTAGCCAAGGATGTTAGCAAAAATAATATTGGTTATTAAAAATGTCAGGGAAAAGTATGAAACAAGACCAAAATCTGAAACAAGACTAGTTAATATGGTGACACTCAACCACTCTTAGGTAAGAGTAAAGAAAAAAGAGTGGGTTGGAATCATGTTGAAGGATACTGACACTGGAGGAAGAAATAAGCAAGGAAGTTGTCACTCTGTAATGAAATGGTCAACACTGGTACATGGTCTAAGCCAGGTGAGTGTGTCAGTGGTGTGTGTGTGTGTGTGTGTGTGTGTGTGTGTGTGTTCAGGGTAGAGAGCAACCCTGAGTGCTATTTCTCAGGACTGCTATCCACCTTGTTTTTTGAGACAGTGTCTCTGACTGGAACCTGGGACTCCTCTATTAGGGATCCTCCGTTCTCCACTTTCCCCCGTGTGTGTTGGGATTTCCAGTTCATACCACCACACGTGGGGTCTATGTGAGTTCTGAGGAGCAAACTCAGGCCTTCATGCTTGTCTGGAAAACACTTAACTGAGTTATCTCCCTAACCCCAGACTAAACTTGGAGCCTCCATGCTGATTGAGCACCCCATTAATGTGTGTGTGTGTGTGTGTGTGTGTGTGTGTGTGTGTGTGTGCATAAGAACAAAGAATGTGAGAGTATTTATGTCTGGAAATTATACACATATGTTAGCAAAGAACTGTGAGCTCCTGGCATGCCTGAATGGCAAGGGTGTGCTTTTTTGTGGAGAGCTCTGACTAAGCTCACCTTCACCTATAGACAGTCTCCCAGGCCTGCTGGGGAATTTCGTGGTCCAATGGTGAATGAAAGGGGTAGAGAAGTGCAGAGTCAAGATGCAGACGCTGGGAATTGGGTGAATGCAGGCAGAGGGTGAGCTGCCACAGATTCGTTTACTGGGGGCAAGGTTAGGGTTTATGTACTGTTCACATTCTGCTCTCCTCTTAGTGCAGTCATCATGTCACCTTGTGATTGGCCCAGGTCTGCAACTCAGCTGATTGTATGGTCTCGCCTGCCCAGGGCAGGTTAGGTTGATGAGAGACAAGCTCTACGCAGGCACACTGTGAAATTCTCAGCATACTGGCCACTACATTTCCACCCTTTGTGTTTAATTTTGCATGAGGAGCAGTCTGGTGGGAGCTCGGGTGCTATGCCTGAACCTTGTTGACCCCACCTCTGGCATTCCGACATTTTGACTGCATCTGTCTTAGGTTGCCCTGGGTCTTACCCATCTTTGACTGGCCAGCCACCAAGGGAAAAGGCCAGGAGCAGTACTGCAGAGGGGAGAGACAAACTATTCCCATGAATTGTGGATGGATGAGAGCCAGATGCAAATCACCTCATTGGCCTTGTTTTGTTGACTTGGCGTTGGCTGCAGGCAAAGCGAAACAGATACCTGAAGAAAAAAAGGCAGAGTAGGACCAGGAGGCAGAGGATGCTCCAGGTGACCAATGTAGAAGGATCAAGAATGGAATTTAGCTTAGACCACACCTGAGAAACAAAGCTAGTATTGAAGGAATGACCTTGGGTTGGGTAGAGTTAAGGGAGACAATTTGAGAAGCAAGGGTCAAGGTGTAGTTAGTAAACTGTTGCAACCAGGGGCCTTTAATAATATCACCAAGTTCACCATGTAGACATGTAATACTCAGGACTTGGTAGGGGATCAGGCAGAATGATGAAAACCTGGGGTCACAACTCATTTCTCCCTCTCATTATGTGTTCTTTAAATTCTTGAAGGAAGTTCACAAGAGTTAACCACAGTTGGTGTTTCCAAGATGGAATGATCTCTGCTAGGAGCATTGTATTGGGTCCTTAGAACCATGATTTTAATGGAATTTACTTACTGGTCAATAAATCTGACAAGTGAGTTAAGGATGCATGAAACACGAGTCAGAGCAACCAGAAGGATAAGTCCACTGGTGGATCCAGGAAGTCCTCAGCTCTCAGCTGAAAAAGAAACTGGCTCTTTTGGGGGGTCTTGACCCTAAACTTCCTAGCCACTTTTTAGCTCCTACTTTTATAACATTATCCTCTGAGGAGATTACTCCAATTGCCAAGAGGGAATTGGGGCACTGACTGCTCTGACTTCTTCCATGCTGAAAAGGGGCATAGGAGGTGGTGACTGGGGTACTACTCAGTGGATCTATGTAGAAGACTCCAAAAAGTATAGTTACAGAGAGAACAAAATCCTTGACTAGTGCCTGTGAAGGTGAGAGTAGCTAGGTACATTTTCTAGGCAGGGAACCAAGAGAGGAACAGGGTGAATTAAATGTCCAACTTAAAAGTCCATTGGAATCTCTCAATGAGGGGTTCCAAAGCATCCATGATGGGGCTTCTCCTTTTGTTCATTTGTCCATGATGTCTGAACTCAGCGTCTGCTTTCCAGGAGTTTTTGATAGTCACGGTGTGTGTTTTCCCTTAGGTAACTGCTTAAATAGAAAGAGGAAACTTTATTATTTGGTAACAACAGATCTCATATGACTTTAAATGACTTAAAATCTAGTGTTTGGAGGCACAATATTTCAGACTTTAAAGGAAAAATAATGATTATTTATCTTTTGGTTATACTTTCCTCATGGTCCATACAGTTAGCCCAGATTAACCAACTTTTGTTTTCTCAAGGTCAGTTGAGAATCTGGTCTTCAGGGACCATTCAGATTTTGGAGGAAGAGGCCACTGTCTCCTCTTGGCTTTTCATTTACCAATTCCATCCACACGAGGACAAAGTCAGGTCTTGCTAGACCAGGCTTCCCTTTTTGAAGCATGAAGAGACTTTCCTCTTTACAGTCTGGACACTGGCTAGTGGATCTCCCTGCCTAGGAGGACTGGTGACTCACAATTGCAGGACATTTCAGGAGATGCTCCCAGACCTAGTCCCCAAGGACTGGTTGACCTCAGAGGGCAAGAAATGAAGTTGTTCCTTAAGTCCCTCAGCCGAATTGGTATGGGCATTTAAGTATGGTCGTTATCCTCCCAGAAAGGCTAAGTTACACCAGCCTAAAACCTATAATTACTGTATAATATTTTAAATAAGGCTTTGACAATAATTCAAGCAGCTTTGGATAATACTGACTGGAGGAGGGACTTAACACCATAGATTAAGCAGGCATAGCCCACAAGATAGAATTAAATAATTTCAGGCTTATTTTAAATATAAATTGTTCACTACAAT
The DNA here is from genome assembly GCA_009823505.1 of Rhizomys pruinosus. Lineage (NCBI taxonomy): Eukaryota > Metazoa > Chordata > Mammalia > Rodentia > Spalacidae > Rhizomys > Rhizomys pruinosus. The sequence goes on along the minus strand of VZQC01010310.1, from coordinate 3,210,662 downwards.
TACTACAAATGGCAACAATCTTTTTCTTTTTCAGACTCTTTATCCTGATTTATAGTTTTTCCAGAAAGACAGGAGTTGTAAGACATACCAGAAGACAGGAAATAAACTGATAAGGATTACCAAGCCCATCCAAACTGTCTTCTTCTGGGCTGCATACAGCTTGTTCGGGAAGATAGAATCTAGCTTTTTGAGCCAAATTATCTGGTTAGGTCAAGGGAAATATCAAAGCAACTCTTGTAAGAAACATAAAGTACATTTTCAGTAGCCATAGGTAACCTACTATTTGTCTGTGTCCATTTAATCCAAACCTGTAATAGGGAGTCAAGTTCAAGCCAGGAGTGGACTGATAATTAACTATGTATATTCACAATCCCATTAAGGCCGCTAGTAAACTAGCTTGAGTGTTTATGCCAATTTAGTTCAATACAGGTATTTTATCATTTTACTAAACCTTGAAGTGCCATGTGATATGAATATAAAGGTTGGACCAAAATGGAACACTCTTAAACAAACCTTGACTAGATATACATTTTGATTTTTTTTATATATTTTGATTTTTAATTTTTTTAAATTTTTTTTTAATTTTTTTTATTAATTTATTTATTTCCATATGTGTTGAATGTACTGTCTGCATGCAAGGTCTGTGCACCCGTGTCGTGCAATGCCGCGGAGGTCAGAAGAGGGTGTCGGATTCCCCTGGAACTGGAGTTCTCCTGGAATTGGAGTTTCAGACGGTTCTCGGCCGCCATGTGGGTACTGGGGATCGAACCTGGGTCCTCTGTAAGAGCGGTCAGTGCTCTCAACCACTAGGCCATCTCTCCAGCCCCTACATTTTGATTTTTAAACTAGCTGACTGAACCTTAGAAAATTAAGCTTATTTATAGTGTTCTTTTTACTGTCATGACAAATGTCCTCGGACTTTTATTCCTTGCATAGACTTTTTAATCATAAATCCTTACTAAAAATACCTTTTTAACATTTTCCACCTTTTTATATCCTTAATTGAGCAGATTTACTAAGTAACCAATATTTATTTTCCATGTAATGAAATGGGACAGTTATCTCAGATACACTAGTATAAAATGTGAGATGTTCATGCCAGCTTGGGAGCAGGTTTTGAATGACCAATTTCTTTGAGTGCTTAGAGGTATTTTACCTAGGCCTGGCAAATGTCCCCACATGTGTAACATGTGGAAATAAATTGCACCCTAGAACAGAAGTGGTCATTCCTTAAAATGAACTTATATTAGGAAAATCACCTAGAAGTCTTGGCTGTGCTAGGATAGAAGGTATGCTAGGATTAAAGGTGTGGCCCACCACACCTGGCTGGGGAACTTCCAGGAGTAGCCAGACCAGCAGGACAGCAGTTCAAACCCAGGGAGGTATGTTTGCTTCCTAAGAGGAGGAAAGGGGTGGGGGGACAGATAGGAAACAATAAAGCCCATTAGCTACCCCAGGAGGAGTAGATCTACCACCCTGGAGGCAAGAAACAGGGCTTACCCAGGCCATTCTGGTATAGTTCTCCACCCAAACCAGACCAAGATATCCACATGGCTTTGTCTCCCGAGTGCTGGAAGAGAGTTTGGAAAGATTTTTTTAGGGTACCCAAGTTATACTACTAAAATATTTATATTTCTGATTAGGCATGTCAGAATAAGATTTTACTAAGTATGAGGGCTTAAGGCACTTACTCCCTCCAAATAGGTTCTTATCCACAAGCTGAACTGAGGTTCCATAGTTTAAAAAGACTCAAACACACATTGAAAACATCAGGAGCCTGGGGCAAAAGGACAGCTCTATCATCTTAAAGTGATCACAACAATTTTATATAATGCCTTCATCCAATGGAGGCTAAAAGCATGGATTGAAGTACAGTTTTCATGAATTTGACTCACCCAGTTCTCTGAGACAAACTCTTCCTCAACACAAACACCCAACCTGCCAGCCCAATCAGCAAGGAGGGCATAGACCCAGAGAGGTCCCTTTTCCTCCCATGAGGAAGAAGGGAGGGAGGGAGGGAAACAGGCCTAAAATTTTTTTGCAGAAACATAACAGAGCCCCAAAGCTGTTCCAGACTGCTCTCCCTCACCCCTTGGAGGCAAGAGCCTGTAATGTGCCCCTGGAAGACATGCAGCACCCCCAACTGATCCAGGTTCCAGACCCCAAAATGGGTCTCTAGCAGAGACGGAAATGTTGCCATGTGGGCACTCCAGAGAGCTCAGGACTTCCCCAAGCTCTAAAGACCTCCTCCCAATCCAGACCAGGATTCCTGACTAACTGCTGATGCAAATTTTACTAGCTAGTAAGAGGCAGATTATCTTTGGTCCTTTGAGATAGGTGTAGCAGCTGGGTGGAAAAGGGTGGAAAAGGGTGGAAACTCACCAAAGCAGACCAGATGGGCTGACCTTGAGCTCACAAAGAACTGCCTGCCTCAGCCTCAAAAGGAATGGGATTAAAGGTGTGTGACACCACACCCAGTCCAAGAATTCATTCCCAGTCCTGAAGGTTAGTTAATGTTAAATTAGGGATATAACCACCCAGAGATTCTGGCCTGCAGAGGTTTCAAAAAGAAAGTAGATAATTCCAAAGCAAGCAAGTTACCTCACACAATCCCTTTTGAAAGCAGTCACAAGCCAAAATGTCATCTTAGAAAATGGGATCCTTGGGGCTAGAGAGATGGCCTAGGGGTTAAGAGCACCAACTGCTCTTGCAGAGGACCTGGGTTCGCTCCCCAGCACCCACGTGGTGGCTGAGAACAGTCTTTAACTCCAGTTCCAGGGGAATCCAACACCCTCTTCTGACCTCTGTTACATTGCATGACACAGGTGCACAAACCTACATTCAGACAGTACATTCATACACATAAAAATAATAAATAAAATTAAAAAAAAAGAAAATAGGATTCTTAAAAAGTCAACTCAGAGGCTAATTCCTATAAAAATTACCACCTGTTGTGAAGCATTTGATAGACTCAGAGACAATAAATTTAGAGATGTCTACAGTATCCAAATTTTAGGTCTTTAAGTGTATTTTTAAATATCCATATTTTGAAGTTTTCACATGCGTATCTAGTCCGGCATGCCAAAATGAATGATTCTGTGCACATAAAGGATTGAAACTTGAAGTGACCACTTTGTTTGACAGAACCAGCATCAGACAATTATAATGACCAAACTACAAACACACAAAAAAACTTAGACACATGCTTAGAAACACAGAAGAACAGTTAGCATAAACACAAGACATAGTCAGACGAAGAGAGGAAATGCTGCACACACAGAGCTGATGCCATGTCAGTCCCAGAACCAAAACTCCAGACCCCTTGCCTGGATTCCAAATCGCTGGGGTGAACCCCACGTTTGCACTTTACCAGTGGAGAGTTGGGCATCCCCCATATCTCTGTGCTCAAGGAACAATACTGCATCCAGTTTCTCCTAACTGAGCATCCCATACCAGAAACTTGAGTATAAACAAAACCAAAATGAAAGTAAAAAGAAAAAAAGTAATTGAGCTCTTTCTTACCCAAAAGACACAGCCAGCCGATCGAAAGGCCTCTAGTCCCTCCAGTGGGAGAGAGCTTCCTGGGCCACCCTCCAAGGATATATTGGTGGAGAGAGAATGAGTATCCCTAGCAGGGGCAGCTGAAGGGAGTTTGGGGGAGTTGGGATGGGAGGGAACCTTCCTTGTCCTGGTGAAAGTCAGGGACACAGGGCAGGGCCAACTTCTCCTCAGTGTTCTTGTGGCAGGCTGAGTTATGCTCATGCAGAATATCCTCTGCAGAGGAGCCCTTAAGGCTTGCAGTTATGGCGAGGAGGGGCAATGCAAACAGCCTCCTCCCAAATGAATCCAAGTCCTGGGATTTCACTTTAAGGCTCTCCTGTCGGAGGGGAGCCTTTAGGGCAGCCATCTATGGCCCCGGAATTTGGGGAGGAATATTATCCATGAGGGCAGAAAATGGTAAGGGAGGAGAGGGGTCTGGGGGGGGGGGCGCTCACCCTAGCACATGGCAGAAAGAACAAAGAACACAAAAGGGGGCCTACTCACCGATCAATTAAGTGGGTGCCTCGCCAGCACCAGGGATTGGAAAACCACATTGGGCGCCAGATGTAGAAAATCCCCCAGGCCTGCTGGGGAATTTCGTGGTCTGACTTCGAATGAAAGGGGGTGAGAGGCACAGAGTCAAGATGCAGAACCTGGGAGTTGGATGAACACAGGCAGGGAAAATTGCCACAGATTTGTTTATTGGGGTCAAGGTTAGGGTTTATGTACTATTCGCATTCTGCTCTCCTCTTAGTGCAGCCATTGTGTCACCTTGTGATTGGCCCAGATCTGCAACTCAGCTGTTTGTATGGTCTTGCCTGCCCAGGGCAGGTTAGGTTGATGAGGAACAAGCTCTGTACAGGTGCACTGTGCAATTCTCAGCATACTGGCCACTACATTCACCCAGAGGTGGACTCTGTAAGGTTTCAGATCGGTCCCCAGTCATCTGAAAACAAAACTCAGGCCGAATCCTCCTCAAAGTATAGTTAAGAAACCTGTTCTTGTCTCATCACAAAGGACAGCTTTAGAGGATACTCCTGAGTCCCTTGCTCTCATATGGCTCCCCAATCTTTTCTTGATGTTTTTTTTTGTTTTGTTTTGTTTTTTTATCTTTTTGAGACAGGGTCTCCCTGTAGACCCAGCTGTCCTGGAACTCACTATGTATATCAGGCTGGCCTTGAACTTACAGAAATCTGCTTGCCTCTGCCTCCCACGTGCTAGGATCTTTTCTTGAAAGGGCTGCAGAGGCACAGCTTAGTAGTTGAGCTCATACATGAATGCCCCAAGCCCTGAGGTTCCATCCTTAGCACTGGAGAGAAAACAGTATCTTCTTCAGTTCTCTGAGTTTCCTACTGCTAATAAATGACAACATATTTAACAGCATAAAAAAACACAAATGAATTATAACTCTGTAGGTTATAAGTCCAACTTGGGTCTTATTGGGCAAAAGTCAGGGCTGTTAGCTGGACTGTGCTCCATTCTGAAAGCTCTAAGAAAGAATGCTTTCTATAACTTTCTATTTTTTAATCCCATTCTCTTTGAGTTCTAACTGCCTTCTTCCACCATTAATCATCAGTCTCTGATCATTGGTTACTATTGTCATTAAACTCACTGTTCATCTAAAAAAGCTCCAGAATTTAAGATGTTTAAGAACAGGTCTGAAGAGATGGCTTTAAGCAGTTAAGAGCACTGGCTGTTGTTTCAGAGGACCAGGGTTTATTCCTAGCACCCATATGCTGGCTAACAACTGTCCATAACTCCAGTTCCAGGGGATATGACACCTTCTTCTGACTCCATGGGCTTTGCATGACATGGGGACACTTGCACATGTGCAGGCAATACACATAAAATAATAAATACAATATTTTTTAAAAGAACCCATAACTTCATTAAGTATAGTCAAGTAATCCAGCATAATTTCTTCCACTTGCCTTATGAATCATTATAGCCAGAAGGGGACTGAGAAATGGATGTAGTTAGGGCTGTTTTACTGGCCACAGATTCTTAACTATTCATTTTCTCATATAGTGTAATGTTTTATATTTTCAAAAGATATGGAGGAATGAGAAATAGACACAGTCCTTTAAGACCCCAGTGACTTCTATGGCTTTTGTAACCAAATAACCAAACAAATTAGATGCATCCACATGCCCCAGTCTAATTTGCTCTGAAATCTGTCTCTTGCTATCACTCTTCCCAAACTTCAAGGCATTGTTTAAACTGTCTTGTTCTGGATTTTTACACAACCATACCAAAAGGGAATCCTCTCTCAGACCCAATTGAAACACCTTTTAGCCTTTTTCATGCCCTACCCCCCCATTGCCAGTCCTCTCTTTCTGTCTCTTTGTGCCTCTCTCCTTCTCATTGTCTTTCTCATTGTCACTCTCTGTTTTCTGTCTCTCTTGTGTCCTTATGTCTTGTTTCTATCTCTTTTTGACTCTTTCTCTCTGTCTCTGTCTCTGTCTCTGTCTCTCTCTCTCTCTCTCTCTTTCTCTCTCTCTTACACACACACACACACATACAGTTGATGGAATAATGCTCATTGCACTATCCAGACATGTGTGATATAGCTCTCCCAGTTCTCCCTCTGCCTGGGATCTGTATAGCTGAGGACAACATAGAATACTATAAGATTAGCTAGCTGTAGATACACAGAAGAGCACTTGATTGTTCTAATCTTCAGACCTCCCTAAGGATCGTGGGAATTCCAACATGAAGTTACAACTCCTGCTTGCCTCCAAACACGCCTTCTTGGCTTTACAAAAGGAACAATGAGCTTCAGTCTGAACTCAGCAACAGTCTCATTCCTAAAGGGTGTTCTTAATCTCTCTCCCTTCCACAATCAAGAAACTGACTTTCATTCTGTCCTTACAAAGGAGCAATGGGGGAGTGTCTTGTGTCAGTTATTTGTGTAAAAACTCCCAGCCTTGAAAAGAACTCCTTGGAGAGCCCTGAAGATATTGCAACATAAAATGCATAATTTATATTAGTGCTTTCTCCTACTATGTCTGACCAAGTGACCTGTGCAACACTTACCTTTCAGGATTCTACTGAACCAAGAAACAACCGGAATGGAAATAACCTAAAGAAAAGAGGTAGGTGTTCAGAGAAAGCAAGCTCTAACTTTTAGAAATGCTCTGAGATGCTGGCTTTGACACCAAATGGCAGAAGTGTGAATGCGTAATGGAATCTCCATAATACAAATAGCCGCGGGCTAGATTAGTAGAGCAACTGTTCTTGAAACTGAGGAGAAAACATGGGGCTTTGGAGACTGGTGTAAATTATATGCTGTCACAATGGCATGAAGTACTGCATTGAGATGAAGTTTTTGATTGGATATGTCAGATTTGGGTTTGGGAACGGAGAGATTTCTATTTATAAACATCTTTGATGCTTATACCTTGTTATAGATGTCAGAGGAATATTCTTTAAGTGCCAGAAAGGATTCTAAAACAAAGTAGAGGAATCATTGTTGATATGTGGGACAATGAACTGAGGGAAAATTTTGAATGAGGGAGATCAAAAATAGGCATGGGATAGCTTTTCTTTTTATGATTAAAAAACTAAGGTAGCTGAAATCCCAAGGATAATTCATAATATTTATCAATAACAATCCACATATAATGCTCACATTATGTCTTATCAAAATGTAATTGTAAAGTAAACAAAATATTACTGATTTTTTCCCCATTACATAGATAAAAACATTGACTCTGAAATATGTTAAGTGGTTTAACTTAAGTTTCTATAAGTAGTGTGCATGGAGCTAGTCTTTTTTTGTTGTTGTTGTCTTTTTGAGACAGGGTCTCCCTGTAGCCCCAGCTGTCCTGGAGCTCACTCTGTAGACCAGGCTGGCCTTGAACTCACAGAGATCCACCTGCCTCTTTCTCCCGAGTGCTAGGATTAAAGGAGTGTGCCCCATACCCGGCTTAAAGACAGTTCTTAGCTGCCATGTAGGTGCTGGGGATTGAACACGGGTCCTCTTCGAGAACAGTCAGCACTCTTAACCACTGAGCCATCTTTCCAGCCCCAAGGAGCCAGTCTCATATCAGCTGATGTTCTCTATTGGCAGAAATGTCAAGTCCCTATGGCCAGATATTATTTGTTGAGTGTGTAAGACTATCATCTTCAAAAGTTTCTTCATAGTTCTGTTTGTTGTCTTGAATCATATAAACTGCTTTCTCCTGCTCTTTAGATTTGTTTAGAGAGAGAGAGACATAAAAAGAGAGAGAGTGAGTTTGTGGCTTTGGGGGAAGATACACAAACAGAAAATGAGAATAGGGTTTACATGTGTCTACTAAAGATGACTGTGTGGCTTATTCTGTTTTTAATTATCACTTTGAATAAAAGGGAGGTGTGACTATGAGATCTGTAACACTGTACCTGGAAACAATATTAATCTAGTAAAAATATCAGGCCAGATGGCAATCAGACTCAATCAAGGAAGAGGAAGGCCACCAATATTTTTATGACAAACATTTCTATTTTAAATACTGAAGAATTATTAAAGAGTTATCGAATGGCTTTCTCCTGTGTTATGATGTTTGTAGGTTAGACAACAGTTTTTCATTGAAGTTTACTTTATTTACTAGGCAATAAGTATACTAAATGATAATGAATTAAAGGTATTCTGACAGATTAACTTAATTTAAAAAGTATAGTCCACTTTTATAAGGAAGGTAAAGTAATCTGCCTTTTAGAGATTTAAAGCTTAAAGCTTAAGGTTTTAAGAATGTCAGCATCCTTCCAGAGAAACAGTTTCCAGGCCTATTTTTCAGGAAATCACTGGACTTGGGGACGAAAGGTGGATGTTGATATGAAACAAAAGCCTAAAAATCAGGAGACACCCTTCTTAAAAGGAAGGGCAGGGGTGGGGAATGGAGAGCTGAAAAGGGCCCTTATTGAGCTCCATAATAGAAATTGTCTATATAGTGAGGCTGAAGAAGCTGGGGATAAATGTTAGTGTCTGGAAGCTTCCTGAGTGGGAGAAACAATCCTAATTGTCATGGTCTGGGGCAGTTCTGCTTGTTCAGCCCTCTGTTGGTTTTCCAGGACACCCAGCTGCATCCCCTCTATGGAGAATAGTTGCGCTGAGCCTGCTGATCCTCTGTCTAATGTTGGTGATGGGGCTGGTGACCTTGGGGGTTATGTGTAAGTATATTTGTATTAAACACCAGAACGCTGATTATTAAACACTCAAAAACGATGCAAATACAGGAAAGATTATAGATGGTGCTAACATCCAGAATCCTCTGGTCACTTCTCCTAACTCACATCTATCCCATTCTCCCTGCCTTCAAAACAAAGTGGCAAGGGTTATACTTCCTTACCATGGGAACCTTGCCCGGTCTTCATTGCTGTCTTTTGATGAATTAAGTCATACTATGAAGAAGACTTCTTTTTCAGTTATTGATTATAACGAAGAGTGTCTTTACAGACCAGACATGCCCCAAGGGGAGTGTATTTGGGAAAGGGCCTGAAGGTTCATTTATCTTGAAGTTTCAGCAGAAAGCTAACTTATTCTGTTTATCCAAGCCCTTCCTGGTGTAGAGAAAACATTTATGTGGGAACTTAAATCAGGGTGGCAGACTGGATCTGCCCTGTTATCAGATGGCAACAACCCAAAGTGTATAACCCAAGAAAACAGACAGACAGAACTGGGGGGTTCTATAACACACAGTAAGCAGAATTGAACTGTCTGTATTACCCTGGAAGTTCTACTCCAAGTGAACTCCACAGACACTGCTTAGAGAATGTTCTTTTCATTCACAGTGCAATTGGCAATAGACAGGATAGAGTATTCTATGTTAATGACAAGTGAAAAACCATGCCTAGGATATGCATTTTATAAACTGTTAAGTATATGATAAAAAGAACATATGGATTTCAGTAGCACCCACTCTTAGGATTTCAGTCATAAAAGTTTATTTGTTGAGAGATATGGTATTGTTATTTTTTTTTCCTCATTGATTTGACAAGATACTTTTACTTAAGGAAGCAAAAGTCTCTTTTAGCTCATGAGTTAAGAAGAGATACAGTTTATCACAGTGGGCAGACAGAGGGGGGGAGAGAGAGAGAGAGAGAGAGAGATCTAGTCTGTGGACCCCACCTTGAGATGGTCTTCACGTCAATGGAAGAGTATGTACACTTGTGTCATTATGTCTTGCAGTTTTGCACATGTCTAATGATATGAATTCAGAGTCAAAGAACTTGAGTCAATTTCAGAAAGTCATCCATCAACGGCAGGACAATCTGTCCCAGCAACTGAACAGCTCCAAGAAGATGCCTGCAGATCATGCGCTCCAGTCCCTGATAGCCAACCTTCTGGAGAAACAGAGCCAGATGGCTACCAAGCTCTGCAAGGAACTCCTCATCCACTCTTCTGGTAATTTGACTTAGATCAGATAACAGGGCAGATCCAGTCTGCTGCCCTGATTTAAATTCCCACATGCATCAGGGCACCTTGGGATTATATCCTTTACCAACTGTGGTGGTTTGAATGAGTGTCCCCCATAGGCTGTAAGTATTCAGACATTTGTCTCCAGTTGGTGGCACTGTTTTTGGAGGTCTTAGAAGGTGTGGCCATGCTAGAGGAAGTACTTTGTTGGGGGCAGGCTTAGTGAGTTTAACAAGCCTCGTGGTCTCCAGCCACTCTCTCTGCTTCCTGTGCTCTTTGAGAGATGTGTCCCTCGGCTTGCTGCTCCAGATCCAGCCGCCATGCCTCCCGCCACAATGGACTCTAATTCCCTGGAACCGTCAATCGTAAGCTCAAATAAACTCTTCCTTTTATAAGTTCCTTTGGTCATGGTGTTTTATCACAGCAATAGAAAAGTGACTAATACACCAACCCCTCGATCACACTATAGGGCTGCCATAAAATGGACAGAATCTGAACATTTAACCTTGCAGAGTCACTGAACCGTATGCTCTTGGGACCTGGGTACCCAATCTTGATTTCTGGGAACCTCAGTTTGCTGCTCACTCAAAGATAATGAATGAATATGATATGCTTGAGAATTAACATGTCAAATAACTGAAACACACTGAATCCATCTTCATTGAAAACAATGAAGATTGGAAAGAACCTTGACAGTGTGTGTATGAGAGGATTTAGAGCTAGGGTTGAAAGGAGCAAGATTGAGAAGGATGGATCCAAGCTGGAGATGCTGGAGAATTTTTTTTTTTTTAATTAGGGGTGAGGCCTAGCTCAGCACAGTTCAGAGAGGTTTGGGGCCACTCTTAAAAACTAAAGCTAAGAATTAGGCTGTTTTATTCAAGTATAAACTGTGAGAAAGCATATCTGGATCTGGAAAGAGTGTCCGCACTGCCCAACCCACAAATGGGGTGGCTGGGTTTCCAGAAGGTCCTAGCGCTGAACGTTTTCTGGATGCTGACTCTCAGAACTGTTTTCTTTTTTTTTTTTTTTTGTATGTTATGAATGTATTGTTTGCATGCAGGTTTGTGCACCCGTGTCGTGCAATGCCGCGGAGGTCAGAAGAGGGTCTCAGATTCCCCTGGAACTGGAGTTCTCCTGGAATTGGAGTTACAGACGGTTCTTAGCCGCCATGTGGGTGCTGGGGATCGAACCCGGGTCCTCTGCAAGAGCGTCGGTGCTCTTAACCGCTAGGCTATCTCTCCTGTTTTCGAAGCCTTGTCCAATCATCCCACGGTCACCGAGTTCATAGTTTTGAGTATAATTTCCTTTGCAGACCATAAATGCAATCCTTGTCCCAAGTCATGGAAATGGCATGGACACAGCTGCTATTATTTCACTATCAATGAAGAGAGAACGTGGAGCGACAGTAGAAAGGACTGTGCAGATAAGAACGCCACCCTGGTGAAGATCGACAGCAGCCAAGAAAAGGTACGATCTCCTTCCGGGCCACTGAAACCACCCATGCCGTGAAAAAGAAGCACGGCATTTTGATTTGTAGGATAAAAAGTTATTGGATTCAGAATGAGAGTTATATAAGTGAATTGAGTCAGGTACTGGGAATGGAAGCCTGGGCCTTGCACACCCTAGGCAGGTGATTGCCCACCGAGTTACATCCCAGCCACTAAATGAATGTAATCAACGTTCTTTTCTGTCTTGCCTCCGTACACTGCCAGGCAACTCTCTCACTTTTTCTTCTACTTTCTCTCTCCCTCAGGATTTCCTTAAGTCACAGCCTTTATCCGTGTTTACTTTCTTTTGGGTGGGATTATCATGGAACCAATCTCGTGGAAATTGGCTGTGGGAAGATGGTTCGTTGCCCTCTCCTTTCTTGTAAGTCTCTAACTACTGGGGGTGTCAAAGATCAAGATTTCCATAAGAGGGGTTAGAGAGATGGTTCAGCAGTTAAAAGCACTGGCTGCTCCTGCAGGGGACCTGGATTTAGTTTCCAGCACCCACAGAGTAGCTTTCAACTATCTGCGACTTCAGTTCCAGGGCATCTGAAACCTTTTTCTAATCTCTGTGGGCTCCTGCATATAAGTGGTGCGCATACATACACTCAGGCACACAGGTATACACATAAAATAAACAAATATTTAAAAAAATGTTTCCATAGACTCCTGAGAAAATTAATGCAAATTATAATAATTAGGAGCATCGGATTGCTGAGACAGGGTCTCCCTGTAGCCCAAGCTGGCCTGGAACTCACTATGTAGACCAAGGTGACCTTGATCTCACACAGATCTGGCTGCCTCTGCCTCTGGAGTGCTGGGATTAAAGACGTGTACTACAATGCATGGCTGAATAATTTTTATTTTTTTTTATTTTTATTTTTTTAATTTTTTTATGTATTATTTTATGTGTATGAGTGTACTGTCTGCATGTAAGTAGGTGCAACCGTGTCGTGCATGCTGAATAATTTTTAAAGAGGAATTTCAATAGAGAATACAGTAAAGACAGGTAATCTATTTGGCAGTCACAGGAATACACTGAACTTCATTCACTTCTTAGTTGATTTCCTTATTAAAAAAATAAAAAAGAGGGGCTGGAGAGATGGCCTAGCGGTTAAGAGTGCCGACCACTCTTACAGAGGACCCGGGTTCAATCCCCAGCACCCACATGGCGGCCGAGAACCATCTGAAACTCCAATTCCAGGAGAACTCCAGTTCCAGAGGAATACGAGATCCTCTTCTGACCTCTGTGGCATTGCACGACACGGGTGTACAAACTTGCATCCAGACAGCACATTCATACACATACAGAAATAAATAAAATTTAAGAAAAAAGAATGTAAGTGTAATATTTAGCATGCTCAAATTACTTTGTAAATATAAAGCCTCAAAGGAGGTACTTTCATAGTCCCACTACATAGATAAAAATATTATTACAGAAAGATTAAATGATTTACCCAAGTTTTCCCAGCTTAAAAGGGATGAAATCAAGGACGATCACTTTAGGTCACCATTCAGTCATCAGCTGTTTTGTTTTCCAGCATTTACAATCCACCAGAGGGGTGTTTATCACAAGAACATGCACTTACCCATTAACACACTTATTCATATTAAATAACCATTCACCTTTTTCTAACAGAAAGTAAGTCTGAACTGACAGACTACTTCACTTCTTAGCTTCATGACAAAGATCCACCAAATATGTATATGGCAAAGGTCTTAAGTCAAATCTACCACCATTGCAGAATTTTGATGACAATGACAACAGAACACATCAAATGTATAACACTTGGGAAATTGTATTGTTGCAACTATTTAATGCTATAAAAGGTCGATATTAAAATATCCCTCAGCTTCTGTTCCTTATATAAGACACCCTGGAAAGAGAGTCATTGTTCCAGACAGCCAGAAGTACAGGTTCACTTTGGAGTCAGGTTGGGACTGAAGAGGTAACCAACTGGTATGTTCATAGGAATTTTTTTTAACCTGGGATGAGAATTAGCTTGAAATAAGGGGATGTGGGGATGTGCTGGCCTTAGTGGTTTTGATGATTCATGGAAGAAGAGGCTTCTGGATCATCATAATGTTCTCTAGAAGGTTAGACCACTGAGTGATAATTAAATATCAATATATTTGTAATTACTTTTAAATCAATTACTTTTTTTAGACTCAGTGATAAGAAACATGCCCAGATGAATGGATCATCAGGATGTGCATATTTTGAAAGAGGAAATATTTATATTTCTCGCTGTAGTGCCGAAATTTCTTGGATTTGTGAGAAAACTGCTTCCCTAGTGAAGATCGAAGACGTGGATTAATCTGTTTACCAGGAAGTCTGGACTTACTGCAAACCCATGTGAGAAAAGAAGTCACTTTTTTACAGTGCTTAAGCCAAGAACTAAAATCACAGTAACTGTGTACTTAGATGACCTTACAAATGACTCACTCCATCGAACACTCAAAACATCATTGCCTGGTGTCATCTGAGCTGGTGCTTGGACTCTTCAGGTCCTTAGAACTTTCCCTGGGACTTGGGGAAATACTTGGTCTCTGGATTTCTTGCCCAGTTCACCATCATCTCAGTTTTTTTTTTTTTTCTATTCTCTAATAAAGCCATTTCTTACTTCATTCTTACAGGCTCACACATGAACAGGGTGATATTTAAACATTATTAACCAGACTGACACAGGCCACTCTGTTCAAGAACAAGTTTCAGGAGATTGTTATGAAGGTTGCAGAATCATGTACAGGTTTGGGTTAACAGTGCTGTATTGCTGATTTGGAAATACTTTAGTATCTAGAAAGAGTTTGTCTGAACCACTGTATAACAGCTAAGTATCTGACTCTGTGTGCAGAATAGCTGTTCCCCATCTCCTCGTGAAAACATATTATCAATTTCCATAACTTTTAATCTACATGAAGAAATACAAACACCATGTCTTTACATTTTGTCATTTATTTAAACTAGTAATATTCAGGCTATTGATTTGGTGATCTGAGTATTATCAGAGTAATAAAAAGTTTATTCTCTTAAAATGGGCATTTTTTTCATTTTAGTTATTTAGTGTGCATGTGTGTGCATGAACATATGTGTACTGTATGTGCACATGGTCTGGGTGTGCATGCACCTATGCACACAGAGGAGGGCATTGGGTGTCCTCCTCTATCACTTTCAGTCTTATTCCTTTGAGCCATAGCCTCTTCCTTAACCTGGAGCTTGTTTTTCAGCTAAGCTGGAAGCCAGCAAACCCAGCAATATTACCTCTACCATATTACCTCTACCTTCAGTGTTGGAGTTACAGCCTGTGTGGAATCACACTCCAGGCCCATTAAATGGATGTTGGGGTGGGGGAATGGGTGGGAACACGGGTCTAGATTTGTTAAAAAATATATAAATTTATGTGAAAAAATAAAATAAAATAAATGGATGTTGGGATCTGAACTCCACTTTTCATGCTTGTTCGGTAAGTGCCCCTAACTGCCAAGACATCTTCCCAGCCCTGATGTTTATATTATTTTCTATTTTGTTTCTTTGTTTTTTTGTTTTTTTAAATTATTATTATTATTTTTTTTTTGAGACAGAGTCTGTCCATAGCACAAGCTGGTCTGGACTTTATATATAGACCAGGCTGGCCTCTATCTCACAGAGATTCTCCTGTTTCTGTCTCCTTAGTTCTAAAGTTAAAGGCATGCACCATCACACCTGGCCAATTAATATATTATTTGAAGACATGTTATTAGAACAAATATTTTTAGAACTTTGCTGAAAAAGCTTGTTGATATCCCTGAATACCAGGACTTAAATACTGTAAATCTTGGCTCCAAGAGTTTTTTTTAAATAGCATTTTACTGCTTTTATTTATGAGTGTCTTGTCTGCATGTACATAAGTGCACCTGTGTCATGTAATGCCTGAGAAGCCCAGAAGAAGGTGTGGGATCCCCTGGAACTGGAGTTGTGGATGATTGTGAGCTGCCATGTGGGTGCTGGGAACTGAACCCAGGTCTCTTGTAAGAGCAGCCAGTGTTCTTAACTGCTGAGTCATCTCTCCAGCCCCTCAAAATTTGTTGATATCAAAATATTCATAAAGTATATGGCTCTGATTTTCTCCTCATTTAATTGCATATTTATGTATAGTCTAAAAAGAATAGTTAATTAACCTGTGATACAGATTTTGGACAATGATCTGAAATTTACTGGTGAATGGTGATGATTAAATTTCAAAGTCAATTGAATTTCCTAATACAATAACAGATCTTTGAGACAATAGTGTTATAATGCTAGACAATAGCTTATTTTTTTTTAGATTTTAAAACCATGATCTCATTATATATATATAATATACATATATATATATATATATATTTCCAAGGAAATTTTAGAATAAAGGAAAAAGTTTCTGTATAAATGTTTAGTAAGAGATACAAAATTTAATGATGTGTTTCAAAATGTAGGTCACTATGTTAACCAAAATATAAGTGAAAAGGTTCTACCAATTTTCATACAAGTTTGAATGTTAAATACACATGCATTAAAAAGAGCGGCTTTATTCTTCCATTCCTGTCTGGTAGGTTCTTGTTACTGCTACTCTCACGGAGGTGAAATCACTCACTAAGCAATAGAAACGGCACCTGATTCTCACATATTTGAGTTTCTCTTCACATCCATGAAAAAGATAATTTCTCCTGTTTTTCCTCTATCTCAAACCAAAGAATCTACTATTTATAAATTAATCACCTTTGTTGGTTATTTTGTTCCTATAAAGAGCCTATTCTTTTCTCCTCCCATCTCGTATCTTTTCAGTTTTCAGTCTTATCTCATGGTCACGCTGTTACACTCATTTGAAAAGAAACCTCACAGGGTTCCTGACTTTGATAAGGTTTTGTGTCTCATAGTGACTTCCCTCAACTTCCCTTCACCCTACTGTCACCAGACCATCCCCAGCCACCTCTGCAGCATGTGAGGGAATCCAGAGTTCCTGGGGGTCCACTGTCTTTCATGTGTCAGAATCCTTTGTTGCATTCGGATAGCTGGGGCCATGAGACAACCATTCCCAGAATTTCTTATTTTCTTTATCACTTCCCCAACTCTCTCCCATCAAAATTTTTAGGATTACAGTTAATAGATGATTCATAGATAGATATAGACTAGACTTCTGGAAAGATGATATATCATTGATAGACAGACAGATGATAGATAGTTGATAGACAAACACATTATATATATAGCCGGGCGTGGTGGTGTCTGCCTTAATCTCAGAACCTTGGGAGGCAGGGCAGGGTGGATCTTGTGAGTCAAGGCCACGCCTGGTCTACAGAGCACGTTCCGGCCAGCTGGGCTACAGGGAGACCCTGTCTCGAAAAGACCAAAAAAAAAAAATGATTATATAATATATATATATATAATTGAGCAGAGAGGAGAAAAAAAAAAAGAGGAGAGAGAGAGAGAGAGAGAGAAGCATTTAGGGGTTATGTCTCAGATCTATAGTATCAAAATGATTGGGAAAGCAGGGATGGAAATTCTTGTTTGGTGAACCCTCTAATGGTTCACAGTAACTTGGCCTGCACATTAAACACTGCATGGATAAATGGCCCCAGTATTAATTTCTTGAGCAAACAGATTCAGTAGAACATATGTCAGAATGGATAGATCTTTTTGGCAACACTAGCAAAAGTATTTCATTCATCAAAAAAGTCACCTCAGCATGACTATAGCTGTTTTAGTCCTAAACACCACTCTGTCAGCCTGGTTACATCCGCCTACAGAACACGCACTGTAGAAAAACAAAAGGCCATTAAAACAGCCAAACATCTGCTGGCCACTGATGCCCAGACTATTTCCTTTTCTTTTTCTTTTTCTTTCTTTCTTTCTTTTTTTTTTTTTTTAGGGCTTTTTTGAGACAGGTTCTCCCTATAGCCTTAGCTAGCCTGGAACTCACTCTGTAGACCAGGCTGGTTTGAACTCATAGAGATCCCCCTGCCTCTGCCTCCCAAGTGCTGGGATTACAGGCATGCACCACCATGTCCGGCACGCCAGACTGTTTTTTAACTGACAATTGACTTTTGATGTTTTAGAACAAAAAGTCCAGGTCACACTGGTTGTCCCAGGTCCACCCTGGTCTAGCTTGGCATAGGACCTTCCTTTCTCCTTGGCATGAGGACCGCTCCATCCGGCTGCTGCCCAAGACAGGTTTCTATCTTCAAGCTCCACTAAACTGTGCAGTCTTATATTTACCTTTTCCATTTCTTTGTACCTCCCACTTTTGGTGGTTGGTGTCATACATTGAATTTTTCTAAAATAGTTGGACAGGTCAAGTAAGGTCCTGGAACATAAACATTGAAATGAAAATGATTACCTGTACATTTGTTACTGTAACCAAAATGGCACGGTGCTAGAATAAACAAGTGTTAAAACAAGGGCAGGAAACGGAAAGGCTAGAAATAAACGTGCATATCTGCTACCGATTTAGTTCTGACAGGAGAATCTCATGAATAAATGATGCAGGGAACACTGGAGAGTGTTCAGGAGAGTGAAACTAGCCTTCTCCCTCTCGCCTTATTAGAAATCATCTCGAAGTGAGTTAAAGATATAAATACAAGACCAGGAACCAGAAGAAAGCATAGAGGAAACACTTCAATACACTGATCTGGGAAAAGAACATTTGGAGATGCTGCCACAAGTATAGAGAAGAAAACCAAAACAGACACAGAGTTATGTTGAATTAAAACTACTCAGCAAAGAAAGCAATCGACAGACTAAAGAGAAAACACGCAGAATGGGAGAAAGTATTCATGAAATACACATATGACAAGAAATTAGATCCAGAGGGGCTGGAGAGATGGCCTAGCGGTTAAGAGCACCGACTGCTTTTGTAGAGGACCCGGCTTCAATTCCCAGCACCCACATGGCGGCTGAGGACTGTCCGTAACTCCAATTCCAGGAGAACTCCAGTTCCAGGGGAATCCGACGCCCTCTTCTGACCTCCGTGGCATTGCACAACACAGGTGCACAAACCTACATGCAGACAGTACATTCAAATAAATAAATAAATAAATAAATAAGTAAATATTAAAAAAGAAATTAGATCCATAATATGGAAGAACTCAACTCAATCATAAAAATATCAAATAATATGATTAAGAAATGGATTACTCATTGGAAATGATATTTCATAGATTAATGGAAAAATAAAATGTGGTGTGTAGACAGGATGGAATATCAATCAGCCATAAAAGACTGGAATCCTTCCACTGGAAATTATACAAATGACACTGGAGGAAATTACATATAAATGAAAAGAGTCAAGTACAGAAAAGACAAACCCAACTTGTTCTTATTTGTAAGTGGACATTTAAAAGCTGATTTCATAAAGTAGAGAGAAGACGGGTTACCAGAGCCTAGGAAGTGCATAGGGGAAGAATAGGAAACATCCAATAGGGACATGGTGCAGGTGACTGAAACAAGTAACTTCTAATATTCAATAGCGCATTAGATAACTATGGTTAATAACAAAATATGTATTTCAAAATAGTAAAGAGTTTGGATGATATTAGCACAAAGAAATGATAAATACATGAGGCGATGAATGTTGACAATTATCTAATCTGGTCATGTCACACTGCATGCACAGATGTCACATAGATATGGAAAATCACTGTCAATAAAAAGCTACATATATAATATATATATATATATATGATTTAAAAACTCCTCCCTTCTGTGTGTGTGTATGTGTGTGCATGAAGACACAAATGTGATATCCAAAGGAGGCATCACTGAACACCAATTAAGTCTAGCTGTTATTTCAGCTCAGTCCCCTGCATCTTGAATGAGGCAACAAACTGCTATGCTTGGTTCTCACCACTGACATTCTTCTTGCGTGGAGACCCTGAACATCTGCTTCTCTATGCACTGCTTGTTCTGGGTAACTATCAGGGTCTGATGGGAGGCAGCATTTTTCACGCATGTTCCAAGAAAGCTCGTTGGTGCAGTCAAACCTCAGCTCATCAGGGATAAAGAAGCTGGGCCAGCGGAAGGTGGAAGTGAGTCCAAGTAATTTCCTGAGCCCAGGATTGCTGTAGATGGATTATTTTTATGCCTCCTGTGTCCTCTGGGAGGTGGACTCCAGAGATGAGGCAGAAAAGGATAAGGCCCATCTCCTTTCTAGACTGCAGGTGCACAACGCCAGCCCTGTTTAGTAGTGGGTAAGGTGGGAAGGTAGAAAGAGGCCATAGGCTGAGGAGCACAATTTCAGTTGTTTTTGCAGTGGTTTAAGAACTTCAAAGTGCCTCCCTAGTAGAAAGAATCATAATCTAAACAAAATTTCATTTTTAACACCTTAATGATTAATTTCTTGGAGACAAAAAAGTACATTTTAAAGAAATAATACATATGGAAAGCATGTCTTCTGTTTCCAGCAGAGGCAGACTGATGTGGGGGTATCCCAGCTAACGCCTCAATTTCCTTTCATAAAACACCAGGGGGAAAGTTCTTCCATACCACCAGCAGGGGGCAGTAGTCCGTCAGCAAGAAAACTGACGCCTCAGGGAAACAAGGCTTTTTTGGATGATATTTTGAGTGTCTACCAAATCTTTTCACGTGCTTCGGATGTGCAGCCCTGTTTTCCGAACCCTGACTGCTGGTCTAGAAATGGCTTCAGGGAACAGATTTAAGGTGGCGTTCTGAAATGTCTAAAATGTCTAGTATTAAAAGCACAAAAGAAGCTGGCATGGAAGTGCATGCCTTTAGTTGCAGCACAGAGGCAGGTAGGATCTCTGCGAGTTTCGTGAGTTTGAGCCAGTCTGGTCTAGGCATAATGAGTTCCAGGTCATTGCACACATTATAACATGAGTTCCTAGGCAGGGCTACACAGTTAGACCCTGTCTCCAAATAGATAAATAAACTACAAATGATTCTGTTTCACTTATATAGGGAGTGCTAATAGACCCTCACGTGTAATAATAAATGCTTAAAATGCAAATGGAGGGGCTGGAGAGATGGATAAGGGTTAAGAGCACTGGCTGCTCTTTCAGAGGACCTGGGTTTGATTCCCAACACCCACAAGGTGGCTAACAACCGTCAGTAACTCCAGTTAGAGAGGAATCTGACGCCCTTTTCTGACCTCTGGGGGAATTGCACAACATGGGTGCACTTACATACATGCAGGCAATACACTCATACACATTTTTCAAAGTACTAAAATATTTTAAAAATATAAATGGAGAAAATGAGACTGGAGAGATGGCTCAGTTATCAAGCACGGGGTGCTTAAGAGCACTGTTTCAATAAAGAATGGGCGAAGCCTTGGCTTGAGAGCACAGTTCTGAGCGAAATATGAAGAAACACATTCACAGAAGTTCCGGTCCACTCTTGACCTTAAAACAGTTGCTAAAGCTGGGCGTGGTGGCGCACGCCTTTAATCCTAGCTCTTGGGAGGCAGAGGCAGGCAGATCTTTGTGAGTTCAAGGCCAGCGTGGTCTACAGAGTGAGTTCCAGGACAGCTGGGGCTACAGGGAGACCCTGTCTTGAAAAAACAAAAACAAACAAACAACAAAAAAAAACAGTTGCTAAGACTCAGGGTCCTTTTTATTGCATCACCATAATGTGGCTTAGAAATGCTACACTTAACTGTGGGAGCAACGTTCCTTCAAACGGGGTCTTAGATTGAATTAAAAAGCAAAAAGCAAAGCAAGCTGAGAAGTCACTGATCTCTGCTTGCTCACCACAGATGCCCATAGGACCAGAGGCTCAAAAGCTCCTCCTACGGATGATTTCCCTGCCGTGGGAGGGTAACCAGTCAGCCCCAAGCAACAAATACATTCCAAAGACACAGTTGTGACCCTCTCTTTGGCTCTCAGACTATTGAAACAATAGTCCCCCTTGCCCCATTAGAATTTCCCCAGGAATCTCCTGCAGGAAGAAGAAAGGGGAAGGCCCTGGGGAACTGGTCTGTCAGAGGAGGAGACGCATCTCCTTGAGAAATACTTATTGCTTGTCAGATGACTTTGCCAGAGAGGCTGACCTTTCAGAAGAGCTTTGGAGCCAAGACAGTTGTGGACAGGGGGCCACACCTTGGCGGGATTGATTAGTTATGCATTGCTCTTGCTTTCTATGTAAACCCTACCCTCATATTAAGACCACAAAATGGACCTGGGAAGGGAGGGTGTCACTAAATCTCTTCCTACTACTTCTCATGTGACCACATTGAACAAATATCGTTTGTCTGCTTTTCACAATGAATTTGACTCTTTTAATTGGTTTATCAAGGACAGGTGGCTAAATCTGGTTTGCTGGGCACAAGTTTTGACCCTAAGTCTAGTAACACAACGGTAGTGTATTTGACCATCTTTGACCCTACACCAAAAGTATATGAAAGTTCATGGATGCACTCCAAATGGGATCTAGATGATATAGTCTTAGAAAGAACAGGAGAGGCTATTTCTGCTCTAGTGAGCTACATATCCTCATTCAACAGGAGGCAGTACCCCGGAAACTGGCCATCTGCCTTCAGCTCCCCTAATGAATTAAGGAGAAAAGTCTCTCAGAGGGAAAATGAGAAAGGAAAACTTAAGGAATAGCTTAGAACCAGGACCTCTGTTTGGCTTGGGTTATGCACAAACTCCTCTTCCAATACTTCACTTGCCAGAGACTTACCTGCACATGCTGGGCACACACACTGCAGCCCACACAATGCACCTATCTACCAGCAACCTGGCACTTGCACCTGCATTAGGCTGCATGCATGCCTCCTTTAAACAATGGAAGTAACTTACTTCCCTTAGTAATCTTTTGACAACATCCTGTTTCTGTTCAAACATGCCCACAAGGCATCTTGAAACCAAGATTCAGGCTAATCCAGCCTGAACCAGTTTGGGTTACATGCACAATAAGTCAAGCTTTGTCTCCTACAGGAACTTTTACAGAGAATCCCCCTATCTACCCTTTTATGTTTATGTATAAGTGGGCATGCATATCATTAAAATCAGCTGCACTATGGGAAGGGACCTGCACAGTAGAGAAAAGATTATATAACTGTCACTCAAAACAGAGAACTACCTGAACCACACCCCTTAGCAACCAAACTCGTCTTCTTTTTTTAATATTTTTTTTTATTATTTTTACTTTTTATGTGTATGAGTGTATTGCCTGTATGTGTTTAAGGGCACCTGTGTCCTGGAATGCCTGCCAAGGTCAAAAGAGAGAGTTAGATCCCCCTGGACTAGAGATACGGATGGTTTCAATTCTGTTCAGAATTGGGTTCGCTGCAAGGGCAGTTCATGATCTTAACTGCTGAGCCACCTCTCCAGCCTAACCCCTCCTTTTCTTGAACTTCACTAAAAAAGCTCCAGATAGCTGGGCATGGTGGTGCAAGCCTTTAATCCTAGCACTTGGGAGGCAGAGGCAGGTGGATCTTTGTGAGTTCAAAGCCAGCCTGGTCTACAGAGCGAGTTCCAGGACAGCTGGGGCTACAGGGAGACTCTGCCTCAAAAAGACCAAAAAA
>VZQC01010310.1:3044320-3185938 GCA_009823505.1 Rhizomys pruinosus | reverse complement strand
TATGTAGTGTGTGTGTTGTGTGCATGGTGTATGTGGGGTGTATGTGTGGTGTGTAGTATGTAGTGTGTGTATGTGTATTCTAGAAATAAAATAATAATCTCCCTTCTCTTACTAGAAGTATGGTGCTAATTACAATTTTAGAGGTTTTATTTATTTGTACGTTTATGTCAAAAGCTCTTTTATTATACCTGGGGAATCTACTTCTGATTTTCTTAGAAGCGTTGTTTCTTAGTTTCTATTCATAATCAAACTTAACTCTGGCACCCAGATAGACTTGGAGGGGAATACGGAGATGACGGAACCCACGGTCCTGCAGTGAGAACACAAAGATTATTGATCTGAAGTGACAGGACGTGGGTGGCGAAGATGTGGTGGCGCACGCCTTTAATCCTAGCACTTGGGAGGCAGAGGCAGGTGGATCTTTGTGAGTTCAAGGCCAGCCTGGTCTACAGAGTGAGTTCCAGGACAGCTGGGGCTACAGGGAGACCCTGTCTCGAAAAAACAAAAACAAAACAAAAAACAAAACAAAACAAAAAAAGAATCAGCGTGGCCTCAGTCCCAGCAGTGATTCTCCTGCTAGTCTTGTGGTTCCTGCACCCAGAGTGCTTCTTGGCTCCCACGATGCTGCTTAAACCTTTGTTCACCTTCCAAGAGACCATTTGCTGGCCATGCGACACATCAGTTTTGGCAGTGCAGATAAAAAACTTGGAGCCATTTGTGTTTAACCCAGTGTTCCAGGGACCATAAGCCACTCACCAATGCCATTATAGTGTGTGAAGTCAGCACCCAGGAATGTGAGTCCCGGACAGGATCTATGAAAGAAGGAATCCTTATGATCAAATCTTCTTCTCTCCAGTATCTGGAGCTTGAAGGTTTGCTGCTGCCTTTGGAACTTTATCTGGAATTGCCATCTAAGTTCCTTTGAAAGAATTACCATCTAAGTAAGGGCTCGCCATGGAGATCAACATCAAAAACACAGTGTGTTTGACCGGGTTTGTACTAGTGGCTACAGGGACAGCGATGTCTGCAACGTCTCTAGGAAGTTTTATTGTAAAGGGTGTTAGTATTTATTAACAAATTTTCTATCTGTTAAATGATCTATTGTTTTCTCTCCTGTTTATTTTTCAAAATGACAATAAACATGTATTACTAGAATAAATTCAAATTGTTTATATTGTACTTTTCTTTCTAAATGTTCCTGGACTTTATTTTCTCTGAGGTTGAAATCTGCCTGCTTTATTGTTGAAAAAAATTGGGAGCATACTGGCTTCCGTTCAGCAGGAAACGCTGTTCTTGTGTGGGGTAGTATCTGGGCTATAACGCAGCTGATAAGCTATGACTCAGTGTCTTAAAGTCAGTAAATGAGACAGAGAAGTAATATGGACAAATGTCAGGAGAGGCAGAACGTCAGCTGCATTATCACTTTGTTGGAGGCAGGAGGTGCACATTGCCTGAAGTTGCTAGACAGTAGCTGAAGAACAACAGAGGCCGGAGCTACACCCTTCCCTCTGGAATTTCGCTCAGCACACTTTCAACCTTCACTTCCTCGGCTGCCTTTTCGCACATGACAATTTTTTCTTGACTGCAGTAATCAAAGTAAACATAAAATCCACTTATATACCCACAATACATCTTACTTAAATCACTTGTACCATTTCCAGACCTGTAAGAGAAAGAAAATTAAATTCACAAGCTGCATGTTATGAGTAAAGGCACAGAAAAAAGTGACTACCAAATATGATTTAATGTCTGTGGGGTCAACCATCTGACTTAAACTTGAGTTCATGCTTGAAGTGGCAAGTGGCCAGTTTCAGGACCTGTAGGGAAATCCAGCTCAAATTGCAGGCTGGCTTTCCAATTAGCAATGCCTCAGGGCACTGTGTGGCTGAGGGTCTGGCCCCACCCCAAGGAGAAGCAAGCAGCATGGCCTAGGTGTGTGAGGCTGGGTGGGGCAAGGTGTGCAGTGGCTCAGAGTTGGGGGTCTTATGTTTGGTCCTGGGAACTGTCATCATTTAGTTTATAAAAGAAGGCTGTAGCAAGGAATAAATTTGAATTTCATAGTAACGTCATCACGGAATTCCCAGCCATTATTTTTTATCAATTATTGCGTGCATACAGGCTAAGGTAGGCCTGTATTTCGTTTGGGTGGCCAGTGGGTTGGAAAGAGATTCCTTTTCAGATCACCAATCTGGGTAACTGGTGTTGTGAGTGGGTATTGTCTGAAGGGAGGCACCTGAAATTCCTGTCCAGGTTCTGGGCAGATGAGAAGTCACAGCCAAGAGTGGAACACATGTCTAAGGGCCTGAGTTGGAAGTACCATCCAGGCTGGGCTACAGGAAGTAGCCAACTGGCCTCTGCACTGAGGGGTCAGCTCCCCACAGTGTCCACAAAGCATGCACTGTGTCCACATTCCCCTTAGCAGGGCCACTGCAGTCCCTGTTCAGCATAAAACGAAAGCTTCCTACAAGGCTATTTACTAACACTTGTGTGATGTGAAACGTCTGCCTCCCCTAGTTCACACAACAGGGGCTATTTTCTGTCATTTAATTTCATACTTGGCTCCATCGCCCCTTAGTTAATATGATTTAAAATAATGGCCCTCCATAAGATTCCCTAGCTTAACCTGCCCAGGAGGGAAACTTTGGCACTGTGGAGATGACACTGACCTTAAGATTTCTGAGTGAGATTTATTATGGTTTTAGAAACCTTAAAGTCAGCACCATGCCTACATGATATTTCCTTCTGGTCATTTTTCAGGAATTCCACTCTGAAGTTCTGATGGACTAAGAGCCTGCAATACTGGAGGAGTGATCGTATAACCATATTTATAAGTTAAAATTGTTACGTTATGGATAAATGTAGCATTAATGCTTGGGTCAATAAATAATAATTATCAAACAAGTTCATCAGCTACAATTTTAAGAATGAGGGAGAGTTGCTGAGGGCTGGAGAGATGGCTCAACAGTTGACAGTATGTACTGCTTCCAGAGAGCACAACTTCAGTTCCCAGTACACACACACACACACACACACACACACACACAGAGGCACATGCACAACTAAAAGTAATCTTTTAAAAAATTATGGAAATTCACAAAAATCCAGTAAAATATTATAACCAAAAAGTGTGATTTCCTATCTGTGATTACAAAGCAGAGATATCACTCAAAAGCCCTCCTCCAGGAACAGCGCCCCCCTCAGAACACTAAGAATAAAAACAAAAAAATATAGCAACACATAGCATACATATGACAATTTTTGTATTTATTATTTATGTATTATTCCTTCTTTTTTAAAAAAACTATTTTATTGTTTTTATTTTACATGGACTTGAGTGCACCCATGTCATACAGTGCCTGCAGAAGTCAGAAGCAGGAATCATATCCCCTGGAACTAGAGTTTAGACAGTTGATAGCATCCACATAGGTGTTGGGAATCAAACCTCAGTCCTCTACAAAGCAACCAATGCTCTTAACTGTGGAGCCATTTCTCTAGCCCCATCATTTTTTTGAGACAGGGTCTTCCTGTAACTCCAGCTGGCCTGGATCACTATGTAGATCAGGCTGGCCTCAATCTCACAAAGGTTCATTTGCCTCTGCCCCCTGAGTGCTGGGATTAAAGGTATGTGCCATCACCATGCAGGCTTAAGTATTATTTCTGGGAATTTAAAACATTCAGTGTTTCTCATTCCATTATAGGTAAACTTTTCATGTGCAGTAATTACAAAGATATATATTCTGCTTTATAAGATTCTACTTGACTGTCCTAATATGCATCTTACCTTTACCTCTAATCCTTCCTGTAAAGGAGACTTGAGGACACCCATCCTCCACTTGACCCATCTTTTTGTCCTTTTGCTCTGTCACTGCCACCCACCGAAGATAAAACCATCCTGTTTTTCTGACCCATGTTCCTACACTTGTTTCTAGCTAAAGAAAAAAGGAAAGTGAAACAAAGCTAATGTTGGTTGTGCGTCCTGTGGTATATGTAAACATCACAGTGCTTAGAGGCAGCATAATGTTCTTCCAGCAGTGCTGCCTGCCCCCTGCTAGCTGTATTCTTAAATAATAAACACATGGGTAGGGGTCAGCATGTAACTTTCTGGTAGAGTATAATACCCTGGGTTTATTCCCCAGGAATGGTAAATGTGCAGTCAACAGTGTCCAGTTGATTGTGACTATAGCTCTGGTCTAGTTTTCTCTGCTTCGCACATTTCAGAGACTGTAAAATAAAATCGAATTTTCACATTTTGATGTAAAGCCTTTATTTATTCCCATTGAAAGCAGAACAAATATAATGAATGCATCCAGTTATAAGAATATATTTATAAACACCTTTCTAAGTATGCTACTAACAAATTGTACATAGATTAAAATATTCTTCTTGTAAGTTTTCAAATGTGTCAATAACAAATTCCATTTGGGGGCTTAGGGGGTATAGTTCAATCAGTAAAGTGCATGTTTTTTCTTTGAGTTCAATCCCTCCCCAAAACCTATGTAAAAAAGCTGGGCACATGCTTGTAATCCTAGTTTTGGGGAAGCAGAGACAAGTGGGGTGCTGGGGCTCACTAGCTAGGCAACTTAGCCTGCTTGGAAAGTTCCAGGCCAGCAAGAGACTCTCTCTAAAAAAAAAAAAAAAAAAAACCAACGATGTATATAGTACCAGAAGAACAACACCAGAGTTTCTCTTCTGGCTTCCTCAAGAACCCACACATGAATGCACACACACGAATGCACACATATGCACAAACACACAAAATGCAAAAAGTTCATTTGAAATGTCAGTTATAATAAAAATTCCACACTTAAAATTTGGTTTTAGTTATTTGCATATCTGACTGAATCATCTATCACACCATATTTATTGCATCACTAGAATAATTCAATCAGTCAACAAAACATTCTGTAGTTGAGTAATTTATAATCAGTCTTCCATTCACCTTTGATTTCCAGGGTTTAGCACAATATTAAGTCCTTATCAGTGTTGAGTGAATGTTGTTGGCTTTCGCCATCTTCTTAACTATAAGCATTACTTCTAAAGTATTTCCATAATTGGCTTCTGGAGATTATGAGTGGTTTGTCAAAATGATGACAATATATTTACCGCTACTTTAACTACTTCTGTAATGTTCCTGAAGAAAATGTATGCATTCAAACCTAACCATAGAAATTCAAAAAGAACAGACTTACCATACAAATGAGAAAATTTTCTCGTTCACTTTCATATTATCCATGTAACGTTTACTGGGAGACAATCCCAGCCAGTAGTTAGATAACTTCTCGGATTTTAAGAATTCCTAGAATAAATAGGGAGGATCTCTTTAGCAAATTGTTTGCTGCTGCTATATACCAACTTACAATGTAATTGATTGCAGATTGCTAATTTAACATTATAGTTCTGATATACCATTACTACTTTTCAGCGCTATTTAAAAGAAATCAAAAGTGCTTCTTATTATAAGATTTCAGCATTTTTACAAGTCTCACTTCCTGTATAACAAAGGGGAAGTGAGGTTTGTTGTGTGGGCATAGGGAAGAAACAGAGGGAGCCTAAAGGGGCAAGAGGTTGCCACAATTGTTGAGTTGTGAAACAACAGGATTTCCTGTGATTGTACACACAGTTAAAACCAAGATCACTCCAAAGCAACCAGGAGGA
This sequence comes from Rhizomys pruinosus, assembly GCA_009823505.1. Taxonomy (NCBI): domain Eukaryota; kingdom Metazoa; phylum Chordata; class Mammalia; order Rodentia; family Spalacidae; genus Rhizomys; species Rhizomys pruinosus. Next base: position 3,180,283 of record VZQC01010310.1, on the reverse strand, counting down.
TCAAGACCCATTTCATACAGTGGTCTGATCAGTCATGCAGAAGCCACATGCATTTGATACAACAGTACACCCCAACCCTCCATGTAAGAAGGGAGAAAGGGATTAAGCTCTATTCTAGGTGAATCCCAACCCATTCCTGGAATTCTCCCTCCTGAATATTTCTCCCTTCCACTGAAGTTTTTTCTTAAGACAAGGTATCCAGAATCTCAGGGAAGAGAATGTCCTGAGAAGCCCGTATCCCTTCTAGAGTGTCTACATTTGCTCTGTACTAAAACCCTCCCAATTATTCACTTTCTGTTCGAGTTCTTTCTCCCAGGAAACAGTGGGTTGAAGTCCCTGAGACTTCTCTAGCCTTCACCACTGGTAAGAAAGGACCTACTAGTGGGGCTGGAGAGATGGCCCAGCGGTTAAGAGTGCAGACTGCTCTTGCAGAGGACCCGGGTTCGATTCCTAGCACCCACGTGATGGCTGAGAACCATCTTTAACTCCAGTTCCAGGAGAATCCGACACCCTCTTCTGACCTCCATGGCATTGCACGACACAGACCTACATGCAGACAGTACACTCATACACATAAAAAATAAATAAAAATAAAAAAAAGAAAGGACCTAGTATCAATTCATCATAGACCCTAAACGGCATTGGACGACATGGGTGCACAGACCTACATGCAGACAGTATACTCATACACATAAAAAATAAATAAAAATTTAAAAAAAGAAAGGACTTAGTAGTAATTCATTGTAGAGTCTAAACTTAGGGTCAATGAAAAGCTGACAACTTTCCAAATCTAAATATTTGGGCAGAAAATATCCAGGTTGGGGCAAAGGAGGTGGTTAATGACTGTAGACCTCACTTGACAGAAAAAGAGAAGAAAAATGCAGAAGAGTCAGAGAAGAGCAGTAAGAATAGAATTCTAAACCTGCCGAGAATTTTGCAGCCAAAGTAACATGTGTTTTTCAAGTTTTACTTCATACTAATTTTTCCAAGTAAATAACTATGGATGGATCATTTGAGGAAGATCTTACAAGACAGAGCATGATGACTGATTTCCCCTTCTAGAGACAATGACAAAATTTTATAGTAGAAAAGCTGAGATCTTTTAGAAATGTAGTGGTGGCTCGCACCTACACTCCTAGGACATAGAAAACTGGGGCAGAAGGATTGCTAGGATTTCAAGACCAGCCAAGGATACAGAGTGAAACCTGTCTCAAAAAAACCAAAATAGGCTGGACATAGTAGGACATGCCCTTAATCCCAGCATCACACCAGGGAAGCTAAGACAGGCATTTTTCTGTGAGTTTGAGGCCAGCCTGATGTGGGCCTGCCAGGGCTATATTGTCAGACCCTGTCTCAAGCAACAACAACAACAACAAAATACAAAAAAGTAGAAAATAACAATCATAAAACATTACTATATGAGAGACCAGAGAGGTCAATCAGTGAAATACAGAGATGCTATTTAGACATTAATTAACTAACTAACCAGAGAGTTAAAGTTTCATGGGTTCCCAGAATTCCGTGCAATATATCTTTTTGGTCCTGGCCTCTACACTATCACTCCAGCTCTACTTATTTGTACATTTATTATGCTAACAAGTTTAGATGTTTTTGCTTAGTTAATAAAAAAATACAATCTGATAACATTGAAGAATATCCTCCTGTGTGTTTTTTATGGAACTGGTGATCCTCAGCAATGATCTCACGTTCTCTGTTTTTGGACAGATGTTCAGACGGCATGCACGGATTGCTTCTACATTTCCAACTTGGACGTGTGCAGTCCTGAGAATTCTGGATGCCCCTTTTCTGCTCATTCATCAGTCTGCTTCCTAAGACTCCATTTAAGGTACAGTCTTAAGGTGATGCCTGGTTTACCTTGGCTGTGATTCCCTAAGACAAGTCAACAAGTCTTGGTCATCTTCCACTGCAACTAAAACCATCCTGAATCATAAGGATGTCAATACAGGTCTCCAGGGTTTTATTTTATAATGTGAAAAGTGACTTCTTTTTTCACAGGAAGAGACATGCATCCTTACCAATGCACTTTTGTTCTTAATCGTCAGCAGGCTGGCATTCTGAGCAGAACATAACATTTCTCCAGTTTGCCACGTTTTATACCCATGCAGTGGAGAATAGCAGCTGTCCTTGTACCACTTTGACTCCTTGGGGCAAGGTTTGCACCTGTGCTCTGGAAGGAGAACACAGAGTTGCATGGATTTTGTGAACAGTCGTCAGTATTCTTGTTCCTCTGCTCTCTGTGTGACACTGACCACATTTACCATGTTTCTCTTCTTTAGATCAAATAACTGTATTCTAGATCCCTATATATCACTCTGTGTGTCTGACATAAAACTTGAACATAAAACTTGAATATAGAACTTGGCCAGATTCAAGCATATTTTCCATAATTAAGGGACCTGGATAGTCTCCCTTTATCATTCATGTACTCATTTTCACCGCAAAAGATTAATCATAGCAAATATGCTATCTAGTAAAAATTAATTTCGCATATCCTCATCTGTCCTGACTTCCCCAGAAGTTGCATCTCTAGCTGTCTGACATGTAAAGATTGGAGAGGCTTTTCAGAAGCACACAGAACATACTTTAGCTATAAAAACACTTGGAAGGGGCTGGAGAGATAGCCTAGTGGTTAAGAGCGCCAACTGCTCCTGCAGAGGACCCAGGTTCGATCCCCAGCACCCACATGGCAGCTGAGAACCATCTTTAACTCCAGTTCCAGGGGAATCTGACACCCTCTTCTGACCTCCGTGGCATTGCATGACATGGTGCACAGACCTACATGCAGACAGTACATTCATACGCATAAATAAATGAATAAAATAAAATAAAACCACTTTGAAATGAAATCATCCCCCCCCCCCAATTCCAAGAGTCACACTAATACTTTTATTCTTTTCTATGGCCTTTTATTCCTTCAGTATTGGCTGAAATTTAGGAATGATGTCATTGATAAAGACATTGATAAAGAGGTGTCCTGGGGCTGGAGAGATGGTCTAGCGGTTAAGAGCACCGACTGCTCTTGCAGAGGACCCGGGTTTGATCCCCAGCACCCACATGGCGGCTGAAAACCGTCTTTAACTCCAGTTCCAGAGGAATCCGACGCCCTCTTCTGACCTCCGTGGCATTGCATGACACGGGTCAAACCTGCACGCAAGACAGTACATTCATACACATATGAAAATAAATAAAATTAAAAAAAAATAAAGAGGTGTCCTTTCCTGTTTATTCTTTCTTTTTTTTAAATAAATCATATTTATTTATTTTTTAATTTATTGTCTTTTTGAGACAGGGTCTCCCTATAGCCCCAGCTGGCCTGGAACTCACTCTGTAGACCAGGCTGGCCTTGAACTCACAGAGATCCGCCTGCCTCTGCCTCCTGAGTGCTAGGATTAAAGGCGTATGCTACCATGCCCAGCTTAAAGAAGATTTTTAGCTGCCATGTGGGTGCTGGGAATCGAACCCAGGTCCTCTGCAAGAGCAGTCGGTGCTCTTAACCGTGGAGCCATCTCTCCAGCCCACCTGTTTGTTCTTTATCGAGCTTGGCGCTTAGGGTAACAGTAATACATTACAGATTAGAGAAACTGTATATCCTACATCATGCTTTATTATGTAATGGTGGGAACCTTTTAATTCATCCTGTAAGCTATTATTACCCCTTTGTTTTTCTTCTAACTATAAGGAAATATCAATAACTTCTTCATCAAGTCTAATTTAATTCCACGATTTATAGCGGCTCTGTAAAGAAGTGGTTCTTAACGTTTAGTTCATTGTCTAATAAATTGTTTTGAGAGCAATATAGGATTACCTGGTTCTTTTTGATACAACTTACGACACAATTTGGTGGCTATCATTTGCAGTGTGATGGAGAGGTTCCCAACTTTCTTGGAGCAATTTATATTGTGCATTAGTTGTAGAGAAAGATTTCCCTGAAGTTCTTCTTTTGTATTTTCTAGTTTATTCACTTTTACCATTTCTCTCTTCAAAGTTGTATAAACTCCAGATTTAAAAAAAAAAAAAAAGGAGAAAAGGGAAGAATATTTTTTTTGGAAGAATAATTTTTTAAAACTTATAAATTGTCAATAAATCTATCGCCTTTAGAATTTGGGGGATTTTATTTTATTTTTTGCAGAAATAGTATTAAAATATTAAAGTCGGGCATGGAGAGAGATGGCTCTGCAGTTAAGAGTACTGGGTCTGCTTTTCCACAGGACTCAGATTCAGTTCCTAGCACCCACAAGATGACCAACAACTAGCCATAGATTCCTTTCCAAGGAATACAGTGCCCTCTTCTGGCCTCTGTGGACATTGCATGCATGAGTGCACTTACATGAAGGCAAAAATATTCATACAGATAAATAAATAAATAAATAAATAAATAAATTAAATAAATAAATAAATATTAAAGTGGTAGAAAGAAATTATGGAATAATTTGAAGAGTGTATTAAAGTTTAATGTCCCTTTGTGGACATATCATTACAAAGCTGTAGCTCAAGGAATAAACATTGATCAAACAACTCATGACATTCTAAATGTTTTCTCTCTCAGTCAAAACAAAGGTGATACATACATATGGCTCCTAGGACTCCCACTCCAACGAAGAGCAGAAGGCAGAGAAGGGTCAAAATCAAGACTGGTTTATGTTGTGAATGGGGAGGACCATCGTGTTCTGTGGAAAAACAAAACAGCAAACATGTTTAGAAGAAGCACATATCTTAATTTTGATCATTCATTCTACATTTAATTCTTTCCTAATTTGTATCTTGTAAGGGAAAGTAATTTTCTAGGAACTCAAGGATTTTAAAGAATACATTCTCAAGCCGGGTGTGGTGGCACACACCTTTAATCCCAGCATTCCGGAAGCAGAGGCAGGCAGATCTTTATGAGTTCAAGTCCAGCCTGGTCTACAGAGTGAGTTCCAGGATAGCTGGGGCTACAAGACAGACCCTGTCTCAAAAAGACAAAAAAAAAAAACCAAAACAGAATACTTTCTCAGCCAAATTCAGGTAGGAAATGGCATGCATTCTACTTTTGAGATATTTGACTATATTTGTGTTATACAACATATGTCTTTTTTTATGAAATATCTTAACAAATAAGATCAAGGTGTTTGTAAGCAGGCATAATAAAATCTGCTCAAGTTGAAGCCACACTAAATCCCACCATAGAGAGGCAGGGTTGGCACAATGCTCACGTCCCGGCTGAGGAGCTATTTGGCAATTGATACCTGCCAGGGGAGGGAGTGTTGGTCTGCTTTAAGGAGTGTGGCCCCTGGTAGGTCAACCATGCTCCAGTGGATGGACGGCCTCAAAACCGAGAGTCTTTGGGCACAAAGTAGACTTACTGTGTGTGTGTGTGTGTGTGTGTGTGTGTGTGTGTGTGTGTGTGTGTGTTTGTTTTGGTGGGTTTTTTTGTTGTTTGTTTGTTTGTTTGTTTGTTTGAGACAGGGTCTCCCTGTAGCCCCAGCTGGCCTGGAATTCATTTTGTAGACCAGGCTGGTCTTGAACTCACAGAGATCTGCCTGCCTCTGCCTCCCAAGTGCTGGGATTAAAGGCATGTGCCACCACGCCCGGCTTTATTTTTTATGTGCATGAATGTACTGCCTGCATGTACATTGGTGCATCTGTGTTGGTGTTGGATTCCCCTGGAACTGGAGTTAAAGACGGTTCTTAGCCACCATGTGGATCCTGGGAATCAAACCCGGGTTCTCTACAAGAGCAGTGGGCGCTCTTAGCTGCTGAGCCATCTCTCCAGCCCCTGTGTGTGTGTGTGTGTGTGTGTGTGTGTGTGTGTGTGTGTGTGTGTTAAAGAGAACACAAAATTATTAAGGATGGGGAGGTGGGGCCTGGAAGGAGCTGGGGAGAGGAGTGGATATGATCAAGATACACTGTACAAAAGTCACAAAGAACTAGCAATTTTTTAAAGGATGCATAGATAGAATATACCTGGGATTCCCATATTGTCCTACTAAAGAGTACATCAATTTTAAAGCACTTCTGCATCATGTTAAAGTTTGTGGCACACTATTTTGATTAGAGCAAAACATCTTTACTCATATTGAGAATTCTCTTTGTGACCATTCTTCAAATGATCTTCAAAAATAATAAAGACTACAAAATTATTTCCATTATAGTTTTTACTTTGAATTGTGATAGAAATAATTTTCATAAAAATAAATTTCTTAAAATAATTTTTAAATTTTTATTTATTTTTTGTTTTATGTGTAGAAGTGTTTTGGAAATTGAAAGTTGTTTTTGGTTTGTTTTTTGTCTTTTTGAGACTGGGTCTCCCTGTAGCACCCAGCTGTCCTGGAACTCACTATGTAGACCAGGCTGGCCTTGAACTCACAAAGATCCACTTGCATCTACTTCCCTAGTGCTGGGATTAAAGGCTTCCACCACCATGCCCAGCTTGTTTGTTTTTTTGACATAGGGTCTCACTATAGAGCCCTAGGTGGCCTGGAACTTACATTATGTAGACTAGGCTGAACTCAAACTCACAAAGACCCATCTACCTCTGTCTCCTGAGGGCCACCATACCCAGCAGAAATGATATTTTATTGTAAATACCTTCCCACCCCCACCCCCCCAAAAAATATCAAGGCAATGATTAAAAAAAAAAAAGAGTAAGAATTCAGTAAGTTCTTTTGCATGTAAAATGGTCCCCATCGCAAGGATGTTAACTCTTAGATAAAAGACACAAAAAGGCAAAGATGGAGTTTACAAAGGAGAAGAGAGGAGGACATGTAGATAGACTGTACCTTAGTTTAGTTTGGAGAACATGAGTTGCTGCAAGCCAAGAAAGAACTCATCTGTGGAGTCTCTTGGAATGTGTAGATGAGGCTTATCAAATAAGACAAATTCAGTTGTCTATGTATTCCCTACAATCCCAGGAGTGCAGCTGAAGAACAACAAGGTACATTGTCCTTGACCTGTAAAAGCTTTTGCCACACAAGCCTGATGATGATCTAAGTTCAGTCCCTGGAACACAGGGTGCCCTCTCACACATGTACTAGGAGATGTACACACACACACACACACACACCACACACACACACACACACACACACACACACACAGAGGCACAGATACGAATTCTGGAATAAGACAGAGAGGTCCTCAGAGATCTGAACCAGAGTAAGCCTCACAAAAACAGTGAGGAAAGAAACGCGGTAGAAACTCTTTCTTGGGGCTGGAGAGATGGCTCAGCCATTAAGAACACTGGCTGCTCTTGCAGAAGACCCAGGTTGGGGTCCTAGCTCCCACATGGTGGCTAACAATAACTCCAGGTCCAGATGATTCAATGCAACACTCTCTCCTGGTCTCTGCAGACATTGCACACATGTGGTGCACTTACACATATGTACATAAAACACTCATACATATAAAAGTATTTTCTAAAAAACAAATTTCTCCCTGTCTCCTGCTCCTTCTCCTCTTTCTCTGATATATGCATACAAGTACTTTTCTTTTAAAAACCATAAAAAGAGGAACACATATCCATGACTTTCCTGAAAAATGTATAGTCCCAGTACCATGGCTTCATTTCATAAAACCCCCAAATCACTTTATACAACTCAGGCATTTGAAAGTATTATCTACTGTGAATTTAATATTAAAAAGTAGAAAATTTATAAAATATTGAATAGTCCATTGCTGTGGCTGATGATTTACAAAAAAATCCTTCATAATTCCTTTGGTATTTTGGTTATAAATTAAAGGCTTAATGAAAAACTCAAGCTGAATGATAGCGACACTTGAAGTGAAGTGTTGTAATCTTTCCCATTGCTGAATGGTACACCCAGAGCTCAAATAACTTACCTTTTTCCCCACATCTCTCAAACTTCTCAATATTTTCTTTCTTATCAGAGTCCTGGAATTTTAGATTTGCATAGACAGTTTCTTCAGACATTGGTGAATATGCAAAGAAAGGTCAACAAAATGTTCCTTTAAAAAGGTGACGGAGAGCTGACATCTGAATGGAGTGCAAGTACTTGGAATTTTAAGCTTCTGTTTATAAACTGAAGTTAATCTTACAGGCTAGAACTTCTGATTTTTATAAACCTTCTGTACCAGTCTCCCACACATCTGCCAACGAGCTGTCTGTGGCTTCAGACAAGGGTTGAAAGAGGAAATGTCTTTCTTCCTCATAGTTCTTCCTTTTCTCATTTCTACATAAAACAGTTCTTGAAATTAAGTTAAGAGAATAGCCTCATGCAAGGATGAACAAGTCACTTGGAACACATGGTGCAGAATACAGCACAGGATTTCCTTTCAAGAAGGGAGACAATGGAAATGTTTCAGTCCTCAAACACTCACTGATGCACAGCAGTGAGTTAGAACAGATCTCTGTGCATATTTCCCTGTTAAGTCCCTAGAGAAGAACTGGCTTAGCCAGGGGTGAATGTATGAAGAGGACTCCCAAAAAGAGAGGAAGAAGGAAACTTCGCCCTGGTGTGCAGGTTCTGGTTAGTTTAACAGGAGCTTTGGGACACCTAGTTTCTCTATCAATAGCAACAAAAAAAATCTGTGTGCCTAGGGACCAGGAACCACACTGAGAGCTGGCATGCTTGTGGCAATAATCAGTGTATGGGGGTTCTTCTGTAAATAGCCCTGCAGACCAGGAAATCTGGAACCAACTTTGTCTTTTCACATAGTAGCCACATGAGGTGTGAGGCTAGGCCACGAAGGGGTAGGAAGCAAGAGTGCAGCAAGCCCAGGTGGAGTTTCATCACTCTGACTCAATATTACTGCACGAACCTCATTTCCTTATCAGTTGCACAAGTAGAGGTGGCAGTATCTGTATTTGGCATATTAATTAAATGTATTCTATGAACATTTCATGCATGTATAAATGACATACTGATCAATCTTCTTCTACCCTGGTCTATCCTGCTTCTTTCTTACAATTCCCTTTCTCACATACATGTGTATTGTTGTTGGGTTTTTTTTGTTGTTGTTGTTGTTGTTTTTTGAGAATGAACTGGCCTTCTTTAGTTTTTTTCAAAGCCATTTTTTTATTGAAGCTCTGTGCATTTCATACAAAATTACAAATCAGCGCTGGGTGTGGTGGCGCACGCCTTTAATCCTAGCACTTGGGAGGCAGAGGCAGGCGGATCTTTGTGAGTTCAAGGCCAGCCTGACCTACAGAGTGAGTACCAGGACACCTGGGGCTACAGGGAGACCCTGTCTCGAAAAGACCAAAAAAAAAAAAAAATTACAAATCAAATCTAGACCCACGCCCCCTTTCCTGCCCCTCCACCCCACCAGAGCTCATGCATTCTGCCAAACATGTTTTTCATCCTTTTCTCAGTCTCTCTCAAAATTTTCTATGCAGAAGTTTACTGTTTCCAGCAGAAGTTTACCTTTTCAGCCAGTTCTTTGATGTAGTTTTTCTCTTCTTCTTCTCCTCCTCCTCCTCCTCCTCCTCCTCCTCCTCCTCCTCCTCCTCCTCCTCCTCCTCCTCTTCTCTTCTTCTTCTTCTTCTTCTTCTTCTTCTTCTTCTTCGTCTTCATATAGGCATCACTCCAAATATGCACATATGCATGCCACATATATCATAGGTTTTATCATCTTTCAGCTTATGATTTTATTTTTCTTCATGTAGGCCTGAAAGATGCATATTTGAAGGCTCCTCTTTGGCAAGCCAACACCATCAGTTCTGCCCTTATGTTCCCTACTGGGGTTTTCCCTACCCATGGTCACCAATGAGGTCCAGTAAAGACCACGTCCTGTCTTGATCTTCTTGTACTGGTCTCCATGATAGAGCCTGGGTAGTCCAACAATGGCAGTCTATACTTTGAAGAGGTGGAAACCTCAGTAGTAGCTCGGTCCACAAGTTGGATGTCTTGGTAGTCCCAAACTGAAGGTTTGGAGGATTCTTGGAGAGACATGAGTCTTCAGTCCATATGGAAGGTTGAAAAGCTGTGTCTCACATCTTCGAAGGATGGCAAAAGCAGTGGCAGCCACAGGGTAGCTGCACTTGCCAGTAAGAGCAAAACGAACTTGCCCTTTTTTTTTTTTCTTTTTTTTTTCTTTTGGTCTTTTTGAGACAGGGTCACTCTTTAGTCTCAGCTGGCCTGGAACTCACTCTGTAGACCAGGCTGGCCTTGAACTCACAAAGATCCGCCTGCCTCTGCCTCCTGAGTGCTAAGATTAAAGGCATACGCCACCATGCCTGGCTTATTTTTTGTCTTTTTACAAGATCTCAAGTTTTATACCTGAAGTACAATTTATCAAGCCTTACTATTTATTTATTTCTGGTTATGCTTTCCTTTTGGATGTTTAAGGCCACACAGTTAGCCCAGATTAACCAAGGTTTTTGTTTTCTCAAGGTCAGTTGAGGATCTGGTCCTCAAGGGTCACTCAGGTTTTTTGGAGGGAGGCAGCCCCTGGCTCCTTTTGGCTTTTCAATCACCAGTTCCATCCACTAGAGGACAAAGTCAGGTCTTGCTAGAGCAGGCTTCCCTTTTTTGAAGCATGAGCAGACTTTCCTCTTTATAGACTGGACACTGGATGAAGTCCCATTAGTGGATCTCCAAGACCTCCCTGCACAGGAAGACTGGTGAACTCACATTTGCAGGACATTTCAAGAGATGCCCCCATGCATAGTCCCCTGGGACCTAGTTGACCTCTAAGGGCAAGGAACAAAGTTATCCCTTAAGACCCTCAGCCAAATTGGTATGGGCATTAAATATGGCTGTTAAACATCCAGAAAGGCTGTTACACCAGCCTGATACTTTTAACTACTGCATAATGTTTTAGAAAATGCTTGGACAAAAGCTCAAGCAGCCTTGAATAAGATATACTAAGAAGCACTCCCATAAAATAAATACTGTGGTTAAACATAATGTCATGAGAAACTAGTTGTTTCTGCATTCCTTTGATCTTATATTACTCTAACATATGCATATATACCCTCCATCCATATACCAAAAATTCCTAACTCTGAAAATAAATGGTAGCTTAGTTCTAGACCCTGTAAGGAATACACAATATAAGAGCACAGTTGTTTTCAGATCACAAGGAATTAACGTTGCTCAGTTTGCCTTACACCTAGGTAATTGGTGCCAGCATCCACAGATTAGGGATACCATTCATCATTTTTCTGGGACTGTGTTACTTCACTTAACATGATATCTTCTAGTTCCATCCATTTACCTGCAAAATTCATGATGTCATCTTTCTTTACCACTGCATCAGAGCGAATTCCAGGACAGCTGGGGCTACAGGGAGACCCTATCTCGAAAAGACCAAAAATAATAAAAAAAAAGAACTCCATTGTGTAGATGTACCATATTTTCTTTATCCACATATCAGATGAGAGGCACTTGGGTTGGTTCCAGATCTTCGCTATTGTGGAGAGCTGCAATAAACATGGCTGTGCGTGTATCTCTGTGGTAAGATGAGTCTTGTGTGTATATACCCAGGAGTGGTATAACTGGGTTAGGTGGCAAGTTCATTTCGAGTCTTCCAAGGGTTCTCCACACTGCTTTCCATAGTGGCCATACGAGTTTACATTCTTGCCAGCAGTGAGTGGATGAGTGTTCCCCTTCCCCCACAACCTCTCCAACACTTGTTATCATTTGTTTTCTTGATCCTAGCCATTCTTATTGGAGTGAGATGATATCATTAAGTGGTTTTAATTTGCATTTCCTTAATCATTAGTGATGTTGAACACTTTTTAAGATGTTTCTCAGCCATCTCTAATTCTTCACTTATGAAGTCTCTGTTCAGCTCTTTGCTCCATCTTTTGAGTGAGTCATTTGTTTTCTTCTTTGTTTTTTTGAGTAGTTTATATATTCTGGAAATCAATGCTTTGTCAGATGTATCTGTGGTGAAGGTTTTCTCCCACTCTGTGGGTTTTCTATTCACTTCTTAATTGTTTCTTTTGATGTACAGAAGCTTTTGAGTTTAATGAGGTCACATTTGTCAATTGTCGATCTTATTTCCTGTGCAGCTGCTGTCTGATTTAGGAAGTCTTTTCCTATGCCTATGTCTTGTAGGCTGCTGCCAACTTTTTCTTTTATCACCTTCAGAGTTTTGGGTTTCAAGTTGAGGTATTTGATCCATTTTGGGCTACAGTGGTCAAAAGGCAAAAAACCCCACAATAATTAGATATTATTCTGATGACTAAAAAGTATATTATAGGGATCCATATAATTACACAAAAAATTCTGAATGATTTCATTACAAGAAATGATGTGTTTGGAGCAGAAGAGAGGGCTCAGTAGTTAAGAGTGCTTGATGTTTTTCTGGAGGACCCAAGTTTGGTTCCCAGTACCCAGGTACAGGAGCTCACAGCTGCCTGCAAATCTAGCTCAAGGAAATACAACTCCTGTACTTGTAACCCCAGAACTGGAGAGGTGGAGCCAGAAGGATCCCTGGGACTTGCTGACTAGCCAGCCTGGTAACTGACCAGCTCTGAGTCCCAGTGAGAGATCTTGTTTCATAAAACAGGGCGGACTCCACTTATAGGTAGACACATGCATGTATATTTCCCCACACACAGGCATATGAACATGCCCATATACCTACCTGCACACACACATATAATTTTTATTTCATTCCAAATACTTTATTAATGTTTGTTTCATGTTTATATCTCTTGAAGATAAGTGGTGTTATCACCTGTGTTTTATAGATGGGTGAGTCCTCATTGAAAATTAGATAGAAGGCAAGTGGCAGAGCTGAGAGTTGAGGGGAGACCCTGGCTACCTATTTCAGATGCATACCCTCCTGTAATCAGCAGTATCTTTTCCTTTCTTTATGGGTAGATCAGATATTTCCATATAAAGGATAAAAATATTCACATTTTAAAAGAGAACAGCATACATAAATGTAGTAAATCTGCATGTGTAGCCAAATAAAATAACATGAAGATACCCACAGCAAAGCATACAAATCATAGGGAGTCAGGTTAATTTAAAAGTCTACAAAGAAATTACCAAAATTGATACAAAATGTGAGTAGTAATGGGAAAATTGACATCAGTATCAGGCTCTTTGAGATTTTGCAGCAATTATTTTTGTTTTATTTTTACCTCTTGGGGAGGGGGAGTTAAAGTTTTAACATACACCTTTTGTTGAAAAAGGGTCCCAGAAGCATCATATAGTTTTTTTTAAAGTGTCTTCAGATGGGGCTGGAGAGATGGCCTAGCGGTTAAGAGCGCCGACCGCTCTTACAGAGGACCCGGGTTCGATCCCCAGCACCCACATGGCGGCTGAGAACCGTCTGAAGCTCCAATTCCAGGAGAACTCCAGTTCCAGGGGAATCCGAGACCCTCTTCTGAACTCCGCGGCGTTGCACGACACGGGTGCACAGACTTGCATGCAGACAGCACATTCATACACATACAGAAATAAATAAAATTAATAAAAAAAAAGTTTAAAAAAAATAAAATAAAATAAAGTGTCTTCAGATGAATGTGATTGCAAAATCCTGTAGAAAAGAATTTGGGGAGAAAAAGCAAACAACGCCCCTCTGAAAAACTGGGAAACACCTTGTCTTAAACATGCCTGATGTTGGTAAGAAAATTATAAATAATGTGTGACTTACTCAATTGCTATTACTTGTCTATGCACAGTGAAAAAAAAAAAAATCCAAAAAAAAAAAAAAAAAAAAAAAAAAAAGCTTTGTGCTTCATGGTTGCCAAAGGCATAGAGAAAACAAGACAAAACAAAACAAAACAACAAGAAAACAATGCATGATAGTTGTCTTTGTTTGGGGGAGGATGAGAGTCAGCCACCAAACAGGCAGAGCCCCAGTTTGTGTTATTTGGCTCTGCTAGTTCCAATGGAAGACACTTTATTTTATTTATTGTTTTTTAAATATTTTTTTGTTTTAATTTTTATTATTTATTTATATTAGTTTTATGTGTATGAGTGTACTGTCCTGCATGTGGTTGGCACCCGTGTCATGCATGCCACGAGAGGTCAGAAGAGGTGTCTGATTCCCCTGAACTGGAGTTAAAGACGGTTTCTTAGCCTCCATTGTGGGTGCTGGAAACGCGACCTGGGTCCTCTGCAAGAGAAGTCAGGCTTCTTAAGCACTGAGCCATCTCTCCAGCCCCAGAAGACGTTTTTTAATAAATTACTTTTATTGATGTTTTGGTATTTAATACACTATTTTCACTTCAATTTAGACATACTCCCCTTTCCCTGTCTCCCACCCCACCCCAGTTCATACATTTTGCCATACATGTCCTGCATCTTTCTCTCAGTCTTTTTAAAGTTGTTCTCTGCAGAGGTTTATTGTTTGGGGCAGAATTTAACTGTATCAATCAGTTCTTTGACCCAGTCCTTATGTTGTTGTTGTTTCCTCCTACTTGTGTTGCTCCAAACATAGGGACACACAAAATTCTGCCAGCTAGCATGTCATGGTGGGTTACTACCAACTCAACCAAACTTTGAAATGAAGTTAAGGTGTTAACTGCCTCCTCCATTACAATTTATACAAAGTAGCACTGCCGTGCAGGGGTTAAGTAGGAGAATTTAATTACCAAAAACATAATATTATAGGATTTCCACATCTAGAAGAATGTGCATGAAGTCTAAGAAGAAATCATAGCTTCTTGTCTTCTATCTACTGTCTATTCCTCTAACTTATGGTCTTCCAGCACTCTTTTTTATTTGTTTTGGTTTTTGTTTGTTTATTTTGGTTTCTATGTTTGAGACAGGATCTTACTCCAGCCTAGCCTCAAACTCACAAAGATCTCCTGCCTCAGCCTCCAAAGTGCTAGGACAAGTGTGAGCCACTATGACCATGAGGTACCTTTGTTGTTAATTTAATACATTTAATCAGATTGTAAATTTAATTTGGGAATGCAAACTCGTACAGCCACTATGGAAAGCAGTGTGGAGAACCCTTGGAAGACTTGGAATGAACTTGCACCCCGACCCAGCCATACCCTCCTGGCATGTACCCTCAAGCCTTACTCCCACCACAGAGATACATGCATGGCCATGTTTATTTCAACTCTCTCACAATAGCAAGGAGCTGGAACAACCCAAATGGCCCTCAACTGATGAGTGGGTAGAGAGATATGTGTTCATCTACACAATGAGTTCTAATGCAGCAGTAAAGAAAGACGACATCATGAGCTTTGCAGGAAAATGGCTGGAGCTAGAGGACATCATGCTGAGTGAAGTAACACAGTCCCAGAAAAACAAACGACGAATGGAATCCCTCATCTGTGGATGCTAGTGCCAATTACCTAGTTGTAAGTATTTCCTGTGCATGGCCCCCTGAGCTTTTATCCAAAGCAGTTGGGAGTGATGCATATTGGAAACAACAACAACAACAGAAAGGATTGCATCGAAGAACTGACTAAAACAGTGAACTTCTGCTCAAAACAGTCAACTTCCTCATAGAGAATATTGAGAAAGACTGAGAAAGAGATTAAAAGCATGTTTGGCAGAATGCATGGGCTCTGGTGGGGTGGGGGATGATGGGGGGGGACACGGGTCTAGATTTGTTAAAAAAATAAAAATAAATTTATGTGAAAAAAAATAATAAAATTAAAAAAAAAAGAAAGAAAGGAAGAAACTCCACAGACATCCTCAGACTTTCAAATACATGCATGTTGTGGTACATGAGCCCACACATATTTTCCATTCATGCAGGGATACAAAATAGAATAGATAAAATTTAAAAAGAAAATAGATCACACTGTTGAGCCTTGAGCAGCTAAAACCAAAATGAAATAGCACTCTGCAAAAGAGTTTGGCATTTAAAAAAATGCAACTACCATAAGCCAAGTTATTGCACTCATTCCAGAGAAATGAATACTTTTATTTAAGCTTGTTGAAATAGTAAAAAAGCTTGAATCAGGTCATATGTGTAATAATGAATGGTTAGACAAGTTATGAAAATCCATGCCAAGGAATGTTACTCCATAAGAAAAAGGAACAAACAATTGATGTACACAAGAACTTGGATGAATCTCCAGGAAATTATGCTGAGTTTTAAAACCATGCAATAAAGTGTCATTCTATTTTAAAAAAAATTAATTTGATCTGTATGCTCGGTCTCTTACAACCTGAGTCTCTGGCAGTCCTGAGGCTCAGGACTCTGATGGCCTCTTCCAATCAAGAAGGCACAGAACCTTTGATTCCCTATGGAATCTTGCCTGTCCCACTGTATAACTGCAATCCAACATGCACTAGGTATTTTACTCCTTTAATATACTAGAAGTTGTTTTAGGGACATAAGGGACACAGGATTGCAACAACCATCTTAAATTTCTTATTTAAATAGAACCACAACTGTGTTTTCTGCTTGGAAACATTGAGACCTTCAGAATAAGACCTTTAAATGCATTAAAATTTATCATGACAAACAAGAAGGAAAGAAATCTTTTTGTGGGTTCTATCACATTGTACAGAGGCTCTTTCCTTCCTAAGGAAGCTCCCTGGATGATAACATTCAGGATCTACAAGGTAGACACCTTATTTTGATGGTTACTTTAAAGTATTAACTTCAGGCTATGAAATCACATTTCAAGTTTCTGAAGCTTTATCTTCTATTTTATTCAACTTAACCATAAGAAAATATATTCAGATTATTCCTGGGCTAAGCTACCTGGTTTTTGATGATTGTCTACTTAATTATTCTCCCTGACCTATAGCCTTGGGCTTGGAAGTGAGTATTTTGTCAAAGGCTAATGAATACCATGTAGGTTAATAAGTTCCCCCAGTAAATCTATCAATGCAGGCCAACCTAAATTCTTCTTTTAGATTTAAGAAAGTAGTACTATGTACTTCAACAAAGACTATCTTTTCACTTTACTAACCAAGTCTGTTTCTTGTCTTTTTCTTTTTCTTTTCTTCTCCAGCCAGCCTGGAACATGCTATATAGACCATCACAGACAGGCTTTGATCTTACAGCAATCCACAAACCTCCACTTACTTCCCAAGTGTTGGAATCAAAGATCTATGTATGCTACACCTCTGAGTCACCAAATTTATTTTAGAATCACTGATTATGGATGGCTAGTTCTTCCTTCTTAAAACTTTCATTCTTGGATTCTATCTTGACTTCTCTTATTTCTTTATTAAATTATTCTGAATTTCAGTTGTTGGTTTCATTGCAACAACACAGATATATTCATGAGTCATTAGCGTATGACTGATGTTATTTATGTTTTTCTGAATTTATTTGAGCATGCTACTTATTTTTGGCTCCCTGTCTGATATTAGAGGATAAAAATCCTATACCTTTTATGATACGGCTAGCCAACTGGTGTTCTGTTGTGTATTCCTACATGTTTGCTTAATAATTCCTCATAATAATATATTTGATGCCAGGTATTAACCATGACTCAGATTCAAATCTCATTGCAAAGGAATTACTTTTTTTTTTCCTGACAAACAGATAGATTATAAGCAGTACCTTTTAATCAGATTTTTGTCTTCTCAGTTGTCTTGTGAAATGGGTCCTACTCATGTAATTATCCTTTTTTGTGTGATTTCATCTAATGCAAATGAAAGTTCTCTGTCTAGAACTAGAAATGTGGTTTTTACTCTTTATATAAAACCTATTGACTATCTCTCTAGCTCTCTATATCTGTATCTAATATAAAATATTTATATCTCTCATATATGAACTGTTGGAGCGATTACAAATTCACAGGCTATAGCAATGAGCTTTTCACTCACCTACCACACTCTTTGGCCGTACACAGTAATGGTCCCAGTCTGGATAGACTCTACGTAGAGAATGTAGTCTGACACTTTCACATAATAACTGATGAAATAACTAATCTTCCCCTGTCAGGAATAAGGTCTGCAACTTAATGTAGTTTGATACTTTCACATAACAACTGATGAACTGACCAATCTTCCCTTGTCAGGAATAAGGACTGCACCTTAAGAGTCTTATAAAAGTAAAATGTGGAGAAATCTTACTTTGCTCTTATTTTGCAAACTCAGCACTTTAGCCTTAGAAACAACCTATCCCAACCCTTCCATCAGTCCTGTAGGATGGGTCTGAATCACCTTAGCCTTCCTCAATAATGGCAATCAACAGCTCTAAGCTCTGTTTTGTAGCCAGTTATGTTGGGGTCTTACAGCAGTTAAATTCTATTACACAAATTTTAGTCTTCCTAGTCTTGCCTTCAAAGTGTGACTATCCCACTCAATAAGCAACACTTCGGCCTGTAAGGACTGCAATCATGTGACAAACAGCTACTCAAGGGGAAGACTGGGTGACATTCACTACACACCAACCTCCGGCCCTTTATAGAACTCACTGTGTGCTGAGAAGCTGCGGGAAGCCAGGGGGTTTTAGAAGGTTTCTGTTACATTGCAGTTATTGGGAACACAAGCAGAGCATTGCACACACAACACAAAGCTCTGCCTGGAGATGTCTTCCCTCTGGAACAAAAGCCTTCAGACAAGGAGGACACATTTGCTAACTCTCCTACTCAGGCAACAGATGAAGAGCCATTATAGGCAGGGAAATGAAACAGAAAAGTCTCTCTCTTGGGGGAGGAACAGGAAAACCTTCCCAGCAGTGACTGCACAGCCGAAGCCACTCACGGCAACTTGCTGGGTGGTGGACCCTGTCTCAGTTCCCCACTTCCCTTCATGGGTTCGTTCCACTTTATAAATAAGCAGATTATACTGGCATCTCCAGGTCCTCTTTCCTCTGGTCTAATGTCCCCTTTTCTCACAGCCTTTAGTTTAAAAACCTTCCACCCTGGAAGTGAAAGGGCTTCCTCTTTTCCTCCTTCTTTCCTTCTTTTCTTTCTTCCTTCCTTCTCCTCACTCTCCTGTTTGCTTTTATTGTTCGTTTGGTTTTGTGTTGTTTTTATTCTTGCTTTCTTTCTGCAGAGAGTGGGGTAGCATTTGTTAAGAATGTATGTCAAGCCAAATTAATATGTTCCAAATAACAGAGGAATCAAGTTGATTGTTTCTTCCTTCCTTCCTCCCTTCCTCCCTCTTTCCCTCCCTCTTTTCCTTCCTTTTTTATGACATCTCATAAACAAATTGATATTGCAAGCAAGCAGTGCAAATTTCATAGACATATGTTTCTTTCGGTTCCACACTCCTTTCCTGTGCTTAGCCTTTGCAGCTTTATGGAGAAGTGTAAGACTCTTGTATCTCTATCACAAGCAAAGAAAAACCCTAACCAAGCACCGGAGTACTTCACAATATAAAAGGTAAGAAAACCTACTGTGACTGAAGTAGGTAAGTACAAAAATATTTACTTTTTAATGTAATGTAAATATGCCAGGGCTGAAGAGATGGCTCATCATTTAAGAGCACTGACTGCTCTTACAGAGGACCCAGGTTCAATTCCCAGTACCCATATGGTAGCTAACAATGGTCTGAGTACTCCAGTTCCAGGGAGCCCAATGGTATCTTCTAACCTCTGTAGGCACTGCATGACACAGGTGCACTCACATATATGCTGGCGATACACCCAGAAAATTAAAAAAAAATAATGCAAGTATTCCCCCATGAAATATTTGTATTTTTCATCTTCAGAATATTGTTAAAATGAAACATAAATTTAGTTAGGAGTCTTGTATTTCATTCAAGTCAAGATATGACTATCCTCTATGTAACCCTATTACAGATGTTGACCGGAGGAAACAAATTTATACAATGAAGTTCTTTGAATGGAAATGAGGGTTTATTCTTAATACTGCTGGAGTTTTAAAGGCATAATAAGCCCAGGGTCTGACAGCTCCAAAAAGCTAGGCTTGGTCACTTGCCCCCAATAGGCCAATCAAAAAGACATGCAATGGTGACAAGGAGAAAGAAAATGTACTCAATGTGACCACATCAGGAAGAACAGATAAACTGTCAGAGTAGCCACAAGTAGGTCCCATGTGTACTGGCATAAAATTTAGGTTTAAATGGAGGGCAAGAAGTATCCATAACGAAGCAGTCTGAGTCCCTCCCATCATGGACTCCTCTCTGTTTCGGCTCCTGTCTGTTCAGTGAGGTGGTCAATCCATAAATGGTTACAATTGTCAATCTGCTAAGGGCAGAGGCTCAACCTCATGAATAACTTCACTTATCTGGCAAGTTTTCCTGTGAGCTTTGACTCTTCCTAGAAATTCAAGCAAGGTGCCCAGGAGGTAATGGTCAGGACAATAACTTAAGTCAGTGACTTCGGCCAATGTAAAGACCCAATGTGAAAGCAGAGATGCCAGGCAGATTGTGTAAAATGAAAATTCTGCCTTTAGTTACTGTGTGGCCCCAAGTGAATAATCAATGCTTCTTAGTAAAAGTGGCAGCTTTTAAGCACCTCTTCCATGAGCACCCCACAAAGCAGTCTCCTTGTCCCTCTGCACACGTTACTGCAGTTAGCTACTACCCACTCTCCTCTTTGTGGTTTTTTTTTTTTTTTGTCTTTTTGAGACAGGGTCTCCCTGTAGCCCCAGCTGTCCTGCAACTCACTCTGTAGACCAGGCTGGCCTTGAACTCACAAAGATCCGTCTGCCTCTGCCTCCCGAGTGCTAGGATTAAAAGTGTGCGCCACCACGCCCGGCTCTCCTCTTTGTTTTTATAGTCTTTCTTTCTTTCTTTCTTTCTTTCTTTCTTTCTTTCTTTCTTTCTTTCTTTCTTTCTTTCTTTCATCTTTCTTCAGAGAGTGGACTAGCATTTTTCAAGTATGCATGTCTTAACATTTTCTAAATAACAAAAGAATCAAGAAGTTGTTTATTTCTCTCCTTTTTGTTTCTTTTCATTTATTTATTTATTTATTTATTTATTTATTTATTTATTATTTTGAGACAGGGTCTCCCTATAGCTCCAACTGTCCTAGAACTCACTATGTAGACCAGGGTGATCTTGAACTCACAGAGATCCATCTGCCTCTGCTTCCCCAGTGCAGGGATGAAAGGTGCACACCACCACGCCCAGCATGAGTGTGTTTCTATTAATGACATAAAAAAAAAAACATACTTTTCATCTCAAAGGGGATAAGAGAATGTTTATTCAGGAGCTATATATGAGTTACCATTGGAAACAGATTTAGGTTATTTCATGTTCCAATGTGGTAATAATTTCATTAATTTTTTATAGTAACAGAACAAAGTATAAATCAAAATACTTCTCAAAAACGTTGATGGAAGTAGGAAGCATAAAGCAGGTGGGTTACAGCAAACGAGGAAAATCTCTGCTGTAGGCCTCAGATGCTATCTCTTTATATTCTTAGTTTGGGAGTTTGAGGACACTAGACAGCTGTTCATACATCCCAAAGGATTTTTTGAAATAGTTGCAGGTTGTTAAGTCCTGGCTGTTTAAGGGGCTAAGATATCCCAGGATAACTTGGCTCTGGGCTTGCAGCATTTGAGTCTCTCCATAATCTTTGAAATCCTAATCAGTAAATCAGCCTTATAGAATATTTGATATAGGTAGGGCTTCTTTCCAGGGACTTCAAGTTCACACATTTATGGCATATTTGTCTGTCGCGTTAGGTACTAGCTTGCAAAAGTTATATTAAAATTCCTGAATATATTAGTCATCTACGAATTAGCGATATTGGGTAAACATGTGATAAACTGTAGCTGGATCTTGGTAGCTAAGTCTCCTTAATGGGAAGAATGCCCTTTGTGATGAAATATCCTTGAAGTTGCAGTTAGGTTGTTCCTACTGTATCACAAACTAAGGTGGCATGGCATTTCCCATGGGTATGCACTAATGAAGGTTTGGCATCCTAAAAAGACTTGGTTTCACCATAATATCACTTGTGTTGTAACTTTGACATGTTCCTGTCATTAATGATGATCATGTAAGCCGTTACCCTAAAAGGGAGACCAGTCTACCATAATTTGATTTGACAGGAAACAAGGGACACCTTACCCCATGAATATGCCATTTATTTCATGAATATTGATAAAAATATTAAAATCCACAATGCAAACTCCACTGGCCCATTCCCCACCTTGGAGCACCCACTCCGATCACTCTTTAGAGTGCTCAGTTTTGCGAATTAAAGTTTTCCTTAAACTACGTTTCAATAAATTCTTTCCATCACACAAACAAGAATCAAGCGCACAGCCCCAATACCATTATTATAACAAGAAGCCTAAGATAACTTATAAATGAGACAAATCATAACTATCCCGGGGCCCTGGGGCAGGAATTTGGTGCTATTAAGCATTATTAAACACTATTGAGCCAGGCGTGGTGGCACACGCCTTTAATCCTAGCACTCGGGAGGCAGAGGCAGGCGGATCTTTGTGAGTTCGAGGCTAGCCTGGTCTACAGAGTGAGTTCCAGGACAGCTGGGAGCTGGGACTACAGGAAGACCCTGTCTCAAAAAGACAAAACTCTCGTCCACTCTCCCTCGAAAAAAAAATATGGTCTCTCTCGGGTCTCTCTCCTCTCTCGTCTCTCTCTCGTTCTCCTCTCTCTCTCTTTTGTTTTTTTTTTTTTGTTCTCTGTTTATGAGGTGGTGGGTGATTTTGCTTTAGAACACAATCTCATAACAATACATTACCTCACTACAGATCCCAAACCATGCTGCCAACCATGGTCCAAGACCTTCAAAACTGTGACCAAAAATAAGCTTTTTCTTCTTAGGACCCCCACCATCTGGATAGGGTCTGAAGGATAATGTCTCAGCTTGGAAGGCCAAGGCTAAGCTGAGAAATGTCTGGCCAAAAACTGTGAAATCCCAACCCCCAGCCCAGTGACTGTGAAAACATATGGCAGCACCCATTGTCCCAAACTCCAAACTGTACACCAACACTTACTGTCTCAAATCATCAAACCATTAAAAATCAGAACTGCAGAAAAATATCTGGTCTTTCCCACGAAGCTGCATAAAAGCTGAGACCAACTGAGAATCAGTGCCTCTGTGTCAATCCCATGGAGAAGCTCCAAGTGAACTGAAGTATGAGGGGCAGGAGTTACCCAGCACAGCAGCCCTTCACGCCAAGGATGGATCAGGCTTATTATCAGTCAAAGAGCTTCCCAAGTTACCACCAGGAAGAGCGCCCTCTCTGGCCAGAGTGAGAATAGCAGCTAGAGTACCCCAAGGTTTGTGATGGCAGAAAGAACAGGGCAAGCAGCCTGAAATTGCCAGGCTGGAGTCAGTCATGCCTTGTGGTTCAGCAGTGAGCAGTTGGCTGCCCTGTAGCTTTCTCAAGGTAGCTGAGAAGTGGTCAAGGTAGCCATAATGACATGAACATCCTCTGGTGATTGTCTGCAGCTGATTAGCTTCAAGTTCTCTAGTCAAGACAGCCAGGCCTAAGGGGAAGACAGGTCACATCCCCTAATCTCAATGGTTCTAATCACTCACAGAAAAAAGAAAACAAAACCAAACAAAAGTTACAATTCTAATAGTGTTCGATTATAATACACTCAATAGTGTTTTGTTGTTGTTGTTGTTGTTGTTGTTGTTGTTTTGTCTTTTGGAGACAGGGTCTTCTTGTAGACCCCAGCTCGTCCCTGGAACTCACTCTGTAGACCAGGCTAGCCCGAACTCACAAAGATCCCCGCCCGCCTGCCCTCTGCCTCCCGATGCTAGGATTAAAGGCGTGTGCCACCGAGCCTGGCTCAAAGTGTTTAATAATGCTTAATAGCACCAAATTCCTGCCCCAGGGCCCCGGGATAGTTATGATTTGTCTCATTTATAAGTTATCTTAGGCTTCTTGTTATAATAATGGTATTGGGGCTGTGCGCTTGATTCTTGTTTGTGTGATGGAAAGAATTTATTGAAACGTAGTTTAAGGAAAACTTTAATTCGCAAAACTGAGCACTCTAAAGAGTGATCGGAGTGGGTGCTCCAAGGTGGGGAATGGGCCAGCTCTCGTCCACTCTCCCTCGAAAAAAAAATATGGTCTCTCTCGGGTCTCTCTCTCGTCCTCTCTTGTTTTCTTTTTTTTTTTTTTTGCTTCCTGTTTATGAGGTGGGTGATTTTGCTTTAGAACACAATCTCATAACAATACATTACCTCACTACAGATCCCAAACCATGCTGCCAACCATGGTCCAAGACCTTCAAAACTGTGACCAAAAATAAGCTTTTTCTTCTTAGGACCCCCACCATCTGGATAGGGTCTGAAGGATAATGTCTCAGCTTGGAAGGCCAAGGCTAAGCTGAGAAATGTCTGGCCAAAAACTGTGAAATCCCAACCCCCAGCCCAGTGACTGTGAAAACATATGGCAGCACCCATTGTCCCAAACTCCAAACTGTAGACACCAACACTTACTGTCTCAAATCATCAAACCATTAAAAATCAGAACTGCAGAAAAATATCTGGTCTTTCCCACGAAGCTGCATAAAAGCTGAGACCAACTGAGAATCAGTGCCTCTGTGTCAATCCCATGGAGAAGCTCCAAGTGAACTGAAGTATGAGGGGCAGGAGTTACCCAGCACAGCAGCCCTTCACGCCAAGGATGGATCAGGCTTATTATCAGTCAAAGAGCTTCCCAAGTTACCACCAGGAAGAGCGCCCTCTCTGGCCAGAGTGAGAATAGCAGCTAGAGTACCCCAAGGTTTGTGATGGCAGAAAGAACAGGGCAAGCAGCCTGAAATTGCCAGGCTGGAGTCAGTCATGCCTTGTGGTTCAGCAGTGAGCAGTTGGCTGCCCTGTAGCTTTCTCAAGGTAGCTGAGAAGTGGTCAAGGTAGCCATAATGACATGAACATCCTCTGGTGATTGTCTGCAGCTGATTAGCTTCAAGTTCTCTAGTCAAGACAGCCAGGCCTAAGGGGAAGACAGGTCACATCCCCTAATCTCAATGGTTCTAATCACTCACAGAAAACAGAAAACAAAAGCACAACAAAAAGTTACTAATTCTAATAGTGTTCGATTTAATAACACTCAATAGTGTTTTTGTTGTTGTTGTTGTTGTTGTTGTTGTTGTTTTGTCTTTTGGAGACAGGGTCTTACTTGTGAGGCCCCAGCTGTCCCTGGAACTCACTCTGTAGACCAGGCTAGCCCGAACTCACAAAGATCCCCCGCCGCCTGCCCTCTGCCATCCCGATGCTAGGATTAAAGGCGTGTGCCACCGACGCCTGGCTCAATAGTGTTTAATAATGCTTAATAGCACCAAATTCCTGCCCCAGGGCCCCGGGATAGTTATGATTTGTCTCATTTATAAGTTATCTTAGGCTTCTTGTTATAATAATGGTATTGGGGCTGTGCGCTTGATTCTTGTTTGTGTGATGGAAAGAATTTATTGAAACGTAGTTTAAGGAAAACTTTAATTCGCAAAACTGAGCACTCTAAAGAGTGATCGGAGTGGGTGCTCCAAGGTGGGGAATGGGCCAGNAACAGCATACATAAATGTAGTAAATCTGCATGTGTAGCCAAAATAAAACCTCAACATGACCAGATGACCCACAGCACAAGCATACAAATCATTCAGGGAGTCAGGTTAATTACAAGTCTTACAAAGAAATACCAAAATTTGATACAAAATGTAGTAGTAGCGGAAAATTGACATCAGTATCAGGCTCTTTGAGATTTTGCAGCAATTATTTTTGTTTATTTTTACCTCTGGGTAGGGGGAGTTAAAGTTTTAACTACACCTTTTGTTGAAAAAGGGTCCCAGAAGCATCATATAGTTTTTTTTAAAGTGTCTTCAGATGGGTGTGGAGAGATGCCTGCGGTTTTAAGCGCGCCGACCGCTCTTACAGCAGGGCCGGGTCGATCCCCAGACCCCACATGGCGTCTGCGCCCAGACACCGCAGTACTCCAATACAGGAGAATCCAGTTCCAGGGGAATCCGAGACCCCCTCTTCTGACTAATGCGGCCGTTGGCCACCGACACGGGTGCCAAGGACTTGCCTGCAGGACAGCACCATTCTTATTACACCATTACAGAAATAAAAAAATTAATAAAAAAAATAATAAAACAAATTAAATATTGAAAATAACAGTCCTTCTTCTTTTCTTCGACTCGAATCGTGACTTGCCAAGATCCTGTTAGAAAAAAGATATTTGGGGCGAAAAAGCAAACCGACCCCATCTGAAAAAACTGGAAAACTCTTAAAATGCATCCTTGTCTGCTAATTTGTAACCGCTCTGTAAATGTGATAATATTTAAACCTAAGAAAAATAATGTTATGATTGACAATCTCATTTATTCTATTAACATAATTCAAATAAAATAAAATAAAAAAAAAAAAAAAAAAAAAAACCAAAGCTTTGTGCTTCTATTGGTTTGCCAAAGGCATAAGAGAAAACAGATCAAAACAAAACAAAAAAACAGACAACAATGCATTGATAGCTCTGTTTGTTTGGGGGAGGATGGAGCTCAAGAACCAAAAAAGGCAAGGCCCCCAGTCTTTGTGTTACTTGGATGTCGTTCACGTCCAATGGGAGACATCTCTTATTTTTTATTGTTTTTTAAATATTTTTTTTGTTTATATTTTTATTATTTTATTTATTAATTCATTTTTACTGTGTATGAGTGTACTGTCTGCCTGTCGGTTGGTCGGTGCACCCGCCTTCTTTCGTTATGCTCTCATTGCCACAGACGGTCAGAATTTGAGGGCCTCCTTTTTTTTCCTCCCTTTTGTGTTGGATTCCCCTGGAACTGGAGTTAAGAGCTTTGTCTTCACGCCCTCTATTTCGGTTTGGTGCCTGGAAATCGAACTGGGTCCTCTCAATAGAACAGTCAAGCTCTCCATTAAGCACTGAGCCAATCTCTTCCAGCCCCAGACTAGACTCTTTTCTCATATCTTGTGTTTTGTCGATAATAAAATACATTTATTCATTTGAATATCATCACTTTCACCACCCCACTTCATGATTTCGGCAATCCTTCTTTCTCTTTTCCTCCCCTCCTTTCCCAACCCTTCTTTTAAATTTACACCTTCTTGCCCTCCTTTCTATCCCTCATTTCTAGTCTTTTTCAAGTTTCTCTGCAGAGGTTTTTTGTTTGGGGCAGAATTTTTTTAAATGATCAATCAGTTCTTCTTGCCCAGTTCCTTCTATGTTGTGTTGTTCTACTCCTATACTTGTGTTGCTCCAAACCATAGGGACACACAAAATTTTCTGCAAGCTAGCAATCGTTCATGTGGTTGGGTTACGTACCAAACTCAGCCAAACTTTGAAATGAAGTTAAGGTTGTTAACTGCTCCTCCTCCATTACAATTCATTACAAAGTAGCACTGCCGGCGGGGTTACAGTTAGGAGATTTAATACCAAAAAAATAATTATTATTAGGATTTCCACATCTAGAAGAATGTGCCCATGAAGTCTAAGAAGGAAAATCATAGCTTCTTGTCTTCTTATCTACTGTCCCTATTCCTCTAAACTTATGATTTTCACCAGCACTCTTTTTTTAGTTGTTTTGGTTTTTGTTGATAGTTGGTTCCTATGTCCATCCTGAAATCACGGATGTTAACCAAGTAGCCTACGCAAAAACTCAGCAAAGATCTCCTGCCTCAGCCCTCACAATTGCTAGGGACAGTTGTGAGCCACTATGGGACCCTGAGGTACCCTGTTTGTTAACTTTAATACATTTAATCAGATTTTAAATTTAATTTGGGATTGCAAACTCGTACCTGCCACTATGGAAAGCAGTGTGGAGGAACACCTTGGAGACTCGGAATGAACTTGCACCCGACCCATCCTACACACTCCTGTGGCATTGTACCCTACAAGACTCATCCCACCCACCCAGAGATACATGCATGAGCCATGTATTCCAGCTTCTTCACAATAGCAAGGCGCTGGAACCAACCCAAATGGCCTCAACTTCTTGAGCATGATAAAAAATGTGCTATACAGTACAA
The DNA here is from genome assembly GCA_009823505.1 of Rhizomys pruinosus. Lineage (NCBI taxonomy): Eukaryota > Metazoa > Chordata > Mammalia > Rodentia > Spalacidae > Rhizomys > Rhizomys pruinosus. Next base: position 3,152,554 of record VZQC01010310.1, on the reverse strand, counting down.
ATTCTCACACAATAAAAACTATGAAGAGAAAAAAGAAATATGAAAGCAAATGGCTGGGCTAGAGGACATAGCTAATGAAGTAGAACAAGTCCCAGAAAAACACAAACGTCACCCCGAATGGAATCCTCATCTTGGATGCGTGCCAATTTACCTTGTTGTCAGATTTCTGTGCATGGCCCCCTGGCTTTTATCTCAAGCAGTTGGGAGGATTGCATATTGGAACACAACAACAACAACAGAAAGTGATTGCATCGAAGAGAAGACTAAAACAGCTGAACTTTCTGCTCAAAACAGTCAACTTCCTCATAGGCAGAATATTGAGAAAGACTGAGAAAGAGATTAAAAGCATTGTTTGGCAGAATGCAGGGGCTCTGGTGGGTGTGGGGGATTGATGGGGGGGGACCAGGGTCTCGATTGTTAAAAAAATAAAACATAAAAATTTGATGTGAAAAAATAATAAAATTAAAAAAAAAGAAAGAGAAGGAAAACTCCACAGACATCCTCAGACTTTCAAATACATGCATGTTGTGGTACATGAGCCCACACATATTTTCCATTCATGCAGGGATACAAAATAGATAGATAAAATTTAAAAAGGAAATTAGTCACACTTTGAAGTTGAGCAGCTAAAACCAATGAAATAGCCACTCTGCAAAAGAGTTTGGCATTTAAAAAAATGCAACTACCATAAGCCAAGTTATTGCACTCATTCCAGAGAAATGAATACTTTTATTTAAGCTTGTTGAAATAGTAAAAAAGCTTGAATCAGGTCATATGTGTAATAATGAATGGTTAGACAAGTTATGAAAATCCATGCCAAAGAATGTTACTCCATAAGAAAAAGGAACAAACAATTGATGCTACACAAGAACTTGGATGAATTCCCAGGAAATTATGCTGAGTTTTAAAACCATGCAATAAAGTCGTCATTCTCTTTTAAAAAAAATAATTTGATCCTGTATGCTCGAGTCTCTTACACCTGCAGTCTCTGGCAGTCCTGAGGCTCAGGGATCTGATGGCCTCTTCCAATCAAGAAGGCACAGAACCTTTGATTCCCTATGGAATCTTGCCTGTCCCACTGTATAACTGCAATCCAACATGCACTAGGTATTTTACTCCTTTAATATACTAGAAGTTGTTTTAGGGACATAAGGGACACAGGATTGCAACAACCATCTTAAATTTCTTATTTAAATAGAACCACAACTGTGTTTTCTGCTTGGAAACATTGAGACCTTCAGAATAAGACCTTTAAATGCATTAAAATTTTCATGACAAACAAGAAGGAAAGAATCTTTTTGTGGGTTCTATCACATTGTACAGAGGCTCTTTCCTTCCTAAGGAAGCTCCCTGGATGATAACATTCAGGATCTACAAGGTAGACACCTTATTTTGATGGTTACTTTAAAGTATTAACTTCAGGCTATGAAATCACATTCAAGTTTCTGAAGCTTTATCTCTATTTTATTCAACTTAACCATAAGAAAATATATTCAGATTTATTCCCGGGCTAGATACCTGGTTTTTGATGATTGTCTATTAATTATTCTCCCTGACCTATAGCCTTGGGCTTGGAAGTGAGTATTTTGTCAAAGGCTAATGAATACCATGTAGGTTAATAAGTTCCCCCAGTAAATCTATCAATGCAGGCCAACCTAAATTCTTCTTTTAGATTTAAGAAAGTAGTACTATGTACTTCAACAAAGACTATCTTTTCACTTTACTAACCAAGTCTGTTTCTTGTCTTCTTTTTCTTTTTCTTTTCTTCTCCAGCACAGCCTGGCAACATGCTATATAGACCATCACAGACAGGCTTTGATCTTACAGCAATCCACAAACCTCCACTTACTTCCCAAGTGTTGGAATCAAAGATCTATGTATGCTACACCTCTGAGTCACCAAATTTATTTTAGAATCACTGATTATGGATGGCTAGTTCTTCCTTCTTAAAACTTTCATTCTTGGATTCTATCTTGAACTTCTCTTATTTTATTATTAAATATTTGAATTTCAGTTGTTGGTTTCATTGCAACAACACAGATATATTCATGAGTCATTAGCTATGACTGATGTATTTATGTTTTTCTGAATTTTATTTGAGCATTACTTATTTTTGGCTCCCTGTCTGAGATTAGAGGATAAAAATTCCTACTACCTTTATTATGCATACGCGCTAGCCACAAACTGGCGTCTTGTTGGTTATTCCTTACATGTTTGCTTATACTTCCTCATCAATCATATATTGATGCCCTAGGCATTACCTGCTGCGATTCAAATCTCATAAGGATTACTTTTTTTTTCTCTGACAAACAGAGATTATAAGCAGTACCTTTTTAATCAGATTTTTGTCTTCTCAGTTGTCTTGTGGAAATGGGTCCTCTCATGTAATTATCCTTTTTTGTGTGATTTCATCTAATGCAAATGAAAGTTCTCTGTCTAGAACTAGAAATGTGGTTTTTACTCTTTATATAAAAACCTATCTGACTACTCCTCTCTCTCTTATCTGTATCTATATTTAAAAATACTTATATCTCTCATATATGAACCTGTTTGGACGCGATTACAAATTCACAGGCTATAGCAATGAGCTTTTCACTCACCTACCACACTCTTTGGCCGTACACAGTAATGGTCCCAGTCTGGATAGACTCTACGTAGAGAATGTAGTCTGACACTTTCACATAATAACTGATGAAATAACTAATCTTCCCCTGTCAGGAATAAGGTCTGCAACTTAATGTAGTTTGATACTTTCACATAACAGACTGATGAACTGACCAATCTTCCCTTGTCAGGAATAAGGACTGCACCTTAAGAGTCTTATAAAAGTAAAATGTGGAGAAATCTTACTTTGCTCTTATTTTGCAAACTCAGCACTTTAGCCTTAGAAACAACCTGTCCCAACCCTTCCATCAGTCCTGTAGGATGGGTCTGAATCACCTTAGCCTTCCTCAATAATGGCAATCAACAGCTCTAAGCTCTGTTTTGTAGCCAGTTATGTTGGGGTCTTACAGCAGTTAAATTCTATTACACAAATTTTAGTCTTCCTAGTCTGCCCCTCTCAAGTCTGGTGTATTCTACCCTTACACTTCAAATAAGCCAACACTTCGGCTGTCAGGACTGCAATCATGTGACATAACTATGTCTACTCAAGGGGTATAGACTGGGTTTGGACATTCATCTACCCACCAACCTCGCGCCTTTATAGAACTCTACTGTGTGCTGTACGAGCCAGCTGCGGGAAGCCGGGCGGTTTTAGAAGTTCTCTGTTCATTGCAGTATGGAACACAGAGAGCCATCTTGCACACACAACAAAAGCTCTGCCTGGACGATGTCTTCCCTCTGGAACAAAAGCCTTCGGACAAGGAGGACACATTTGCTAACTCTCCTACTCAGGCAACAGATGAAGAGCCATTATAGGCAGGGAAATGAAACAGAAAAGTCTCTCTCTTGGGGGAGGAACAGGAAAACCTTCCCAGCAGTGACTGCACAGCCGAAGCCACTCACGGCGACTTGCTGGGTGGTGGACCCTGTCTCAGTTCCCCACTTCCCTTCATGGGTTCGTTCCACTTTATAAATAAGCAGATTATACTGGCATCTCCAGGTCCTCTTTCCTCTGGTCTAATATCCCCTTTTCTCACAGCACTTTAGTTTAATAATACCTTCCACCACTGGATCAGTGAAAGGGCTTCCTTTTTCCTCCTTCTTTCCTTCTTTTCTTTCTTTCCTTCCTTTTCTTCTTTTGCTTTTTTGTTGTTTTTTTTTTTTTTTCAATTTTGTTGTTTTTATTCTTCTTTCTTTCTGCAGAGAGTTTGGGGTAGCATTTGTTAAGCAATGTATGTCAGGCCCAATTAATATGTTTCCAAATAAAATGAGAATTCTAAGTTGGATTGTCTCTTCCTTTCCTTCCTCCTTCCTCCTCTTTCCCTCCTCTTTTCCTTCCTTTTTTTATGACATCTCATAAACAAATTGATATTGCAAGCAAGCAGTGCAAATTTCATAGACATATGTTTCTTTCGGTTCCACACTCCTTTCCTGTGCTTAGCCTTTGCAGCTTTATGGAGAAGTGTAAGACTCTTGTATCTCTATCACAAGCAAAGAAAAACCCTAACCAAGCACCGAGTACTTTCACAATAAAAGGTAAGAAAACCCTACTTGGACTCTGAATAGTAGGTAAGTACAAAAACTACTTACTTTTTAATGTAATGTAAATATGCCAGGGATGAGGCATGGCTCATCATTAAGAGCACTGCTGCTCTTACAGAGAGCCCAAGGTGTTCAATTCCTTCAGTCACCCAATCGTTATTGCTAACAATGGTCTGAGTTCCTCCAGTTCCAGGGAGCCCAATGGTCATATTCTACCTCTGTAGGCACTGCATGACCACGGTGCACCTCACCTATTGCTGGCGTTGACCCAGAAATATAAAAAAAAATAATTGCAAGTATTCCCCATGAAATATTTGTATTTTTCATTTTCAGAATATTGGTCCAAAATAAACCATAAATTTCGTTAGGAGCTGTCCCCCCCCCTTTTCTTGTCATTTCATTTCAAGTCAAGATATGACTATCCTCTATGCAACCCTATTACAGATGTTGACCGGAGAGAACCTAAATTTATACAATGAAGTTCTTTGAAGGGAACCATCGAGGCGTTTATTTCCTTAATTACTTGCTGGAGTTTTAAAGGCATAATAAGCCCAGGGTCTGACAGCTCCAAAAAGCTAGGCTTGGTCACTTGCCCCCAATAGGCCAATCAAAAAGACATGCAATGGTGACAAGGAGAAAGAAAATTCTAAAACCAATGTGACCACATCAGGAGAACAGATATAAACTGTCCGAGTTAGCCAAAGTACCCCGGTCCCATGTGTACTGCAGACAAAAATTTAGGGTTTAAATGGAGGGCAAAGATACGTATCTCCATAGAAGCCAGTTTTGCGTCCCTCCCATCATGGATCACTCCCTCTGTTTGGCTCCTGTCTGTTACCAGTGATTTGGTGAGTCAATCTCTAAATGGTTAACATATTGTCAATCTGCTAAGGGCAGAGGATTGACAACCTCATGAATAACTTCACTTATCTGGCACAGTTTGTCTCTGTTGAGCTTCTCGGACTGTCTTCCTAGAAATTCATTCCAGCAAGGTGTGCCCGGACTCTGCTGGTAGGTAATTGGTAGGGACTAATACACTTACAGGTCAAGTGACTTCGGCCATTATTTGTTAAAAGACCCAATGTGAAAGAACGAGATGCCAAGGAGATTGTGGAACAACTGAAATTCTCGACTTCTAGTTACAATTGTGTGGCCTCCAATCGTGTTCTCTCTCCTTTATAATCCAATGCTTCTTAGTAAAAGTGGCAGCTTTTTAAGTCACCCTCCTCTCCATGAGCACCCCATCAAAGCAGTCTCCTTGTCCTCTGCAACAGTTACGGCAGTTAGCTACTACCCACTCATCCTTCTTTGTGGTTTTTTTGTTTTTTTTTTTTTGTCTTTTTGAGACAGGTCTCCCTGTCCCCTAGCATGTCCTGGCCAAATCACTGTGTAGACCAGGCTGGCATTGAAACTCACAATAGACTCTGTCTCCTGCATGCTCTCCCGAGCCTGCTAGGATTAAAAGTGTGCGCCACCACGCCCGAGCTCTCCTCTTTGTCTTTATAGTTCTTCTTTCGTTCTTTCTTTCTTCTTTCTTTCTTTATTCGTTCCATCTTCTTCTCCTTTTTCATGAGAGTGGACTAGCATTTTTCAAGTATGCATGTCTTAACATTTTCTAAATAACAAAGAATCAGAAGTTGTTTATTTCTCTCCTTTTTGTTTCTTTTCATTTTATTTATTTATTTATTTTATTTATTTTTATTTATTTATTATTTTGAGACGGGTCTCCCTATCTGCTCCAACTGTCCTGAACTCACATGTAGACCAGGTTGCTCTTGAAACTCACAGAGATCCATTTGCTCTGCTTCTCCCAGTGCGGGATTAAAGCGTGTGACACCACCACGCCCAGCCTCAATGATTGTCATTTATTAATAAATTAATAATTAAAAAAAAAAAAAAAACATACCTCTTGTCATCTCAAAGGGGATAAGAGAATGTTTATTCAGGAGCTATATATGAGTTACCATTGGAAACAGATTTAGGTTATTTCATGTTCCAATGTGTAATAAGTTCATTAATGTGTTTTATAGTAACAGAACAAAGTCCCATAAATCAAAATACTTCTCAAAAACGTTGATGGAAGTAGGAAGCATAAAGCAGGTGGGTTACAGCAAACGAGGAAAACTAATCTCGCTTGTAGGCCTCTCGCAGATGCTATCTCTTTATATTCTTAGTTTGGGAGTTTGAGGACACTAGACAGCTGTTCATACATCCCAAAGGATTTTTTGAAATAGTTGCAGGTTGTTAAGTCCTGGCTGTTTAAGGGGCTAAGATATCCCAGGATAACTTGGCTCTGGGCTTGCAGCATTTGAGTCTCTCCATAATCTTTGAAATCCTAATCAGTAAATCAGCCTTATAGAATATTTGATATAGGTAGGGCTTCTTTCCAGGGACTTCAAGTTCACACATTTATGGCATATTTGTCTGTCGCGTTAGGTACTAGCTTGCAAAAGTTACATTAAAATTCCTGAATATATTAGTCATCTACGAATTAGCGATATTGGGTAAACATGTGATAAACTGTAGCTGGATCTTGGTAGCTAAGTCTCCTTAATGGGAAGAATGCCCTTTGTGATGAAATATCCTTGAAGTTGCAGTTAGGTTGTTCCTACTGTATCACAAACTAAGGTGGCATGGCATTTCCCATGGGTATGCACTAATGAAGGTTTGGCATCCTAAAAAGACTTGGTTTCACCATAATATCACTTGTGTTGTAACTTTGACATGTTCCTGTCATTAATGATGATCATGTAAGCCGTTACCCTAAAAGGGAGACCAGTCTACCATAATTTGATTTGACAGGAAACAAGGGACACCTTACCATGAATATGCATTTATTTCATGAATATTGATTTAAAAATATTAAAAATCCACATTGCAAAACATTCAAAAGAGAGAGAGAGAGAGAGAGAAAGAAGAAAGAAGAGGGGAGTCCCACAGTCCTCTTCAAGGACATACTTCCAAAGACTTCCTGCCAAACTCAGAAATTCCACTGTTCTCCAGCAGGCCGCTCTGAGGACTAAGACTCGGAAGCCTGTTAGCAGACATTCAAGACCTAAACCATAGCACAGAATGGAGAACATAGCTGCCTGGATGTATGCAAAATTAGTTTACTACTAAAAGAAGCTTCATAGCACAAGCCTCCAAATCGAGGCTGTCAAGGCAACACAGAAAGCTGATGCTTTCTGTGAACACTTGGCACAGCAGTAGGAACCATCTCTGCCTTTCTTTATTTCTCAAGGAAACTGGGAGTAAGGTAGGGACAAATATTCCGCCCACTCTGTCTAACAGTCCTTGGATATGAGAACAGATAAGGGATGGTTCCCAGGCAACCAACTCCAGACCACGTAGAGATGATCATTACCAGAAGCTTCTACAGGCCCTGCCAGACCAGCACACCCTATAGTTTGGGTTACTGCAGCTCACTGGAATTGGATTCTAAATCTCACAAGATATAGCCATCAATAATATGATTGTACTTTGTGTCTAAAACATATAACTTCATTCTGGGGACTGGAGAGATGGCTCAGACGTTTAGAGCATTGGCTGCTCTTGAAGGGCATCTGAGTTCAGCTCCCAGTGACCACGTGGCAACTAAAAATCATACATAACTCCAGCTTCAAGGGTCCAGTGCCTTCTTCTGTCTTCTGTGGACATTGTACAACACGATCCCACTTAGGTCTGTGTAGACATAACACTCATACATATAAAATAAAAAATAAATAAATACAATTTTTTTCAATTATTCATTCTGAAGTAACCCATTTCAAAACACAATGTAAAATACAATTCAAAGACATAAGTGAAATGGAGATGATGATGCCTATGGAGTGACATAAAGGCTTAAAATAAATGATATATTTTGAGTAATCACGAAAAATTTCTTTCTGAACTAGTTAAAAGAAAAACAGCTAGAACAACCAAATTCCAGAAAACATTTTATTTTTAAGAGTTGTTTATAAGAACAGAATTCATTTTTAAGTTTCTGTTTCCCAACAGGAAACAGCAGTACCGTTTTCTTTCAGCCACATTTATGACGGGCTTGATGTTCCAATCCTCTGGATCCATCAGCACCAAGGAACAGCAGATGGGGACATAAATAAATCAATAAATCAGTAAATAACTGTAGCTCACGGCTAGCCATTGTGGCCCATACCTGAAATCCAGCATTGAGAAGGCTCTGGCAGAAAGAGGTAAGTGCAAGGCCAACCTGGGCTGGATGGAAACTGTCTCCAGAAACAACAATCAACAACAAAGAGTCTCAGATTTCTCCACCCATGAATAATTTGAAATCAGTCTCAGCTGTCAACTTGCACAGCCTAGAGTAGTCACCTGAAATGAAATCTCTGTTGAAGAATTTCCCAGAGTAAATTGGGGTTTCAGGGAGCCCAGCCCACTGAGTAGCACTGTCCTTAAGCAGGTAGGTCTAGGGTATGTAATAAAGTAAGCTCAACAGGAGCCCGTGAGCCTGCCAGAGAGCAAGCCAGTAAGTCACCTTTCTCCATGGCTCTTGCTTTGAGTACCTGCCCTGACTTTCATCAACAGTGGATTATGACCTGGAAGTGTAAGCCAAATATGCCATTTCTTTCCCTAACTTGCTTTCGGTCAGAGTGCTTGATTACAGCCATAGAAAAGCAAACTAGAACATCCAATGATCTTCTTGCATGGGATTACAGGTTTGTGTAACTGCATACAAAATGCTTAGCGTTTATAACCACTGAGCCATCTCTCCAGCCAGTTTTTTTTATTTATTTTTATTTTATGTCTATGAGGGGTTTCTGTGCATGTATCTAACTGTACCCTTGGAGGCCAGAACATCATCAGATCCCTTGGAATGGTTGTTACCATTGTTAGGCTCTCATGTGTACATACACTAGGAACCAAACTCCAGCCCTCTGTAAGAGCAGCCATTACTCTTAACTGCTGAGCCATCTTTCCAGCGGTTTTTAAAATTCCCCTGTATATTCATGAACAGTAGTAAAAAAAAGTTTCAGTATTTTGGGAAAAAATAAATATCAACAAAATAATTATAATTCTCACTTTAATTATACAAATCCATAGACACGATTATGACTTACACAGCAATGCATCCTTTGTTTCTGTGCAGAGAATACTACCTGTGTATGAAACAAGCCTTAAATTATTATGAAAACTGGTGAAATCAATGGATCTACTCTATCAAATTTCACTATGCAATCTGCAAGTAAATTTAGAACTCAAAGGTTGGCAGGAGGAAGAGGAGGAGGAGGAGGAGGAGGAGGAGGAGGAGGAGGAGGAGGAGGAGGAGGAGGAGNAGGGCAGCTGATGGTGGCGGCTCTCTCCTGCCATCATGTGGTTCTAAGGATTAAACTCAGATCGTAATCTCAGCAGTAGGAATCTTTACCCACTGAGCTATGTAGCCAGTCCTGATCGTACCATTTTTTAACAGCTTTACTGAGATGTAATTCAGATACCATAAAGTTCGCCTATTTCAAATGTATAATTAAGTGACTTTTTGCATGTAAACCTGAAATTTTTAAATTTTGGTAAGTATATCTGTCATAGACATTTTAGCCATTTTTTCATAATAATATGTATTATACATTGTATACTGACCAAATTCCCTGTCCCCGACTCCCCTCCCACCCCATTTCTCACCCTTCTCCCTTCCTGTCAGACTGCTCCCTTAAACACTTTGACTTCCACTTCTGTGATTTTAAATATTTATACCAACTTGAAGAACCACAAATGAGAGAAAATGTACTGTATTTGTCTTTTTAAGATTGGCTTATTTTTCAATAATTGTCTCCAATTGCATCTATTTTTCTGCAAACAACATAACTTCATTCTTTAAAAAAAATATATATATACATATATATATATGTATATATATGTATATATATACATATATATACATATATAAATATGTATATTAAATATACATATTTTAATATGTATATTTTAAATATATATTATTTAATATATATATTTTATATATTAAATAATATATATTTTTTATATATTAAATAATATATATTTAATATATAATATATAAACAATTTTAAATATATATTAAATATATATATTTAAAAAGCCATTCCTGGGGCCAGAGAGATGGCTCAGAGGTTAAGACCACTGGCTGCTCCCACAGAGGACCCTGGGTTTGGTGGCTAACAGCTGTCCATAACCCCAGTTCCGGGGGAACCAATGCCCTCTTCTGTCCTTCGAGGGTGTGCACTTACACACATGTAGGCAATACATTCATACACGCGGAATAAAAACTAAATAAAATATTTTAAAACATTTTAAAGCCATTCCTTCTGGGTTTTGTTTGCTTGTTTTTGTTTCACTCTAAAAGATAATGACATGTCTGTTTCCCTCTGTGCAGACTTAAAGAAAATTCTGTTTGGAGTTTGGTATGTGGTGCAGTTGTTATTCTTTGGGGCATGCTCAGTTTTCCTAAAAAAAAATAAGTGAACAATCCATGTTAAAAATATCAGGCTGGAGAGATAGCACAGCCGTTAAAGGCTAAGGCTAACAACCAAAACATAAAAATATTGATAATAAGGGGCTAGAGAGATGACTCAGTAGTTCAGAGCATTGGCTGTTTTTGAAGAGGACCTTGGTTCAACTCCCAGCATCCACCATATTCATCTGTAACTCCAGTTTCAGGGGATCCAGTGCCATCTTCTGACCTCCAAGTGCACTGCAGGACAGGGGTGTACTTACATACATTTGGCAATATACGCATACGGATAAAATAAAAGTAATAAATAAAATATTTAAAAATTTTTGATAGTAGGTATTATCATTCCAACCCATTTCCTAATTTTGAAAGGCTGTACACACAGAGTTTTCTCCAAGCCATAGCATGTAATTTCTCTTAAAAATCTACTGAACTGTTTTACTTTTTAGAAGATCAATCTTTCTATAAATATGTATTGAGCTCTGATGGGCGTTAACTGCTATTCAAGAAATGAAAAATGCGGGAGGCAGAGGCAGGCGGATCTTTGTGAGTTCAAGTCCAGCCTGGTCTACAGAGTGAATTCCAGGACAGCTGGGGCTACAGGGAGACCCTGTCTCGAAAAGACCAAAAAAAAAAAAAGAAAAATGATAGTATTTTGTTTTTCATTTTATAGAATGTTTGGAGTTTTTGTACAATGTAATTTGATGGTATTTAGATTCCCTCCTCTGTCTGCACCTCCCCTTTTATTGCACTCCATGCCCAATTTAATGTAACAATATAATAAGGTCTGTAGAGTCTAATTTGTGTCCTCAAATGTCCTTCAGTGTGGGGCCATTAACTTGAGTCTGGTTAACCTACTAAGAGTCCCATGCTTGGAGAGAGACTGTCTCTGGCCTGCCCAGCAGCCATCATTTGTTGCCACAATTTCCTTAGATGGGGTTAAAGTCTTCTACCCACTTCTCCATGATGGCTTTTACCTGTTTTGAGCTTGCATGGGACTAGTGCATGATGTCAGCATTGCTGAGTTCATATGAGTAACTGGACCAGCTATCTGGAAAACTGGTTTCTCGTGGTCATCCTCCACCTCTGGCTCTTGGAATCTTTCCACCTGCCCCCTTCTGCAAAGATTCCTGAGCCTTGTGAGGCACAGGTTTGATATCAATGTCCTGTTTGCAGATAAGTAGTCTGCAGTCTCCTATTCTCCACACACGGGAGAGCAGGACAGAGGTGGCCCATGCCTTTAATCCCAGCACTTGGGAGGTAAAGGCCGGCCTAGTCTACATAATGTGTTCCAGGCCCCTGGGATACAGGAGACCCTGTATCAAAAAATGAAACAACAAAAAGGGATTTCTTCCCTGGAAGGAATGTGTCTTTAGATATACAAAACAAATGTCTAAGTAAAATGTTGTAGAACAGCAGTAATTACTATGTAAATGCCATGTTCAATTCGAAGCAGAAGGAAAGGGGGTTATAAGTCAGGGTTTAGTAGTCAGGTAAAGTTTCATGAAGACTCATATATGAGTGCTCCATAGTAAGGTTATGTAGGCTTTTGTCAAAGACCACCTTAGATAAAACACAGGTGACAGATTGTCATGACAGGTGCCATGGGTAGACATAAAAAGTTGAGTGGGGACTGGGGTAATATTGTAGCTCCAGGGTGTGTTAACTCCCATGCCTATAAGCGAGTGTTCTGTATCTTGCTTCCAACTTGTAATAGAAGCAATGCATAGAAAACCCCCACACCCTCCTATGACATCAAGACTTCATTGTCTGGAGTCCTGGTACTGACAATGGATTATTCATATTCTGCACTAGATCCTATGTCATCCTGTTCAATCAATAACATTACCCTAGTAATCCTCTTCTCACTCACATACTGGCATTTTATGCTTAATTGCAATATCTTTATCAGCAATGCAATATGGTCACAGCTCAACCCTTTAAAGTCAATGTAAACAAAAACAACGAAACTTCATTAAAGTCCCACTTCTTTAACCAACAATTATGTTTATCTACCTAATACAGCAAATTCCTCGAAAACTTTTCTTTGCTAACCTTTTTACTATCCCTCCCTCCCTCCCTTCCTTCCCCTTCCCTCCTTCCCTTCCTTCCTTCCTTCCTAATTTCCTTGTTTCAAACCTTCATGCATGCTAAGCCCATGCTCTGCCACTGAACTACATGTTTAAATTAAATTTCCAGGTTTTATTTGATTTGCTTTAGTTTTCTGTAAGGATACTTGGTATTTAGAGTTGAACCCAGGGCCTCTCTCATACTGAGCATATATTGAGCTCTACCTTTCCTTCTTTCTATTGAATCTGCTCTGATCAAATGTCTGGTTTAGCCTTTTTCATGAAACTTATCTTTCAAGTTTACCAGTAATTTCAGTACCACTAAATCTAAGAAGAGAGATTCAATTTTCATCTTAATTTTACTACTCAATTTCTTTTTAAATAATTTTTTTATTTAGGCTTTGAAATTTTTCTGTTTGTGCAATGTATTTTGATCACATTCACCCACCGTCCCCTCCTTCCATGCCACCCCCATATTCCCCACCTCAGCTGCCTCCAAATTTCATGTCCCTCATTTTTTACCGTGTTTGTTGTTGATAACCCTGAGTTCAATCACTGCTGTTTGCAAACATGAACGTGGATCTGGCGTCATCCACTGAGCAGCTACATATCCAAATAGAGTGAGTGTCCCTCCCTTGGCAAAGATTCACTGTCAATAGGTCCTCCACCAAGAACAGACCCTCTGGCCCTCCACCGTCCATGTTGCAGTTTTTGTCTGGCTTGCTGTTGAGAGAAGCCTGTTTTTGCAGTGGATAATGGTTGACGAAGAGAAAAGTAACTGGTCACAGCACCAAGGATGAGTAGCAGCCGTGGATGAAATGTCTGTGCAAACCCTCCATTACCCTATGTTCAAATAACATCACAGAAGTGTGGGCAGAAAGAACACAAGCACTGGTGTTTGAGGAGGAGAGCTGTGAAATGTGGACTTCTGGGTGTGACACAGTCGGGGCACCACAAACTCACAGCAAATGTGGTCATCCACATTCCTTAAAACTTCATAAAAATCAATTCACTTGATTTATAAGTCAATATATACCCATAATTAGTTTCCTGCCTATTATTACTGACTCTGTTTTCTTGGCTTGCTTCTCCCTGAGCTCACTTTGTGCTGCCTTTGAGCAGGTCTCTGTACATATTCTTCTTGAAACTACTATTGGCTGTCTAACCTGGAGATAAAACTTTTGTCACATAAATACTGATGACTCTCAATATACATTTCCAATCTGGGACACTTCTTTGAATTCGATTATTATTTTTTTTTTTGGTCCTTTTGAGACAGGTCTCCCTGTAGCTCCAGCTCTCCTGGAACTCACTCTGTAGACCAGGCTGGTCTTGAACTCACAAAGATCCACCTGCCTCTGCCTCCCAAGTGCTATGATTAAAGGCAGGCACCACCATGCCTGGCCAAATTCAATTACTTTTTAAGCCAGCTAGCTATTGTATATAACAAAGGAATTATATAATACATACCTCAAAGTTCAGAGTTTTCAGGCTGAAATATGTGTGTGTGTGTGCATGTGAGTGTGTGCGTGCATGTGAGTGTGGATGCACATGCATGTGTGCATATGGAAACCAGAAGCTAGCCTGGGCTATCATTACGGGAGTTCTCCACCTTGGTTTTTGGTAAAGGGTCACTCACTGGGACCTGGGGCTCACAGATTAGGGTCTATGGGCTAAACAATAAGCTTCAGGAATCCACTGCTTGACCGACGACCAGGGAGCACCACCGCACCCCAGTTTTATGTGAGTTCCAGGGATCTAGACTAGGTCTCTTTTTTGTATTTTTGAGACGGGGTCTCCCTTTAGTCCCAGCTGACCTGGAGCTTACTCTGTAGACCAGGCTGGCCTTGAACTCACAGAGATCTGCCTGCCTCTGCCTCCAAGTGCTAGGATTAAAGGCGTGTACCACCACACCCAGCTTTTTTTTTTGTCTTTACATTAATTTTTTGACTCTGCATTTCAAATATAATCAGCAAATTATGCCTATTCTTTCAAAATATGAGCCAAATCCGAGTTTTTTCATGCACTCTCCTGTTACCATCCAGCATCTAGCTTTCATTTTCCCTCTAATGTTCTCCCCTTTTCTTTTATTTTTAATTTAATTTAATCTTTTTTTTTTTTTGCCTTTTTGAGACAGGCTCTCCCTGGAGCTCTGGCTGTCCTGGAACTCACTCTGTAGACCAGGCTGGCCTTGAACTCACAGAGATCTGCCTCCCAAGTGCTAGGATTAAAGGCGTGTGCCACTATGCCCAGCCTCCCCTCTTTTTAAAGTAGCACAATCCAATAAAAATATAAAGCAAGTCAAATGTGATCCACATACATACAGAATTTACATTTCTAGGAGCCATAATAAGAACATAAAAAGAAATGAGTAAAATGAATTCAAATCATTTAAAAGTATTTTTATTATGTGTATGAGTTTTCTGCCTCATGTAGGTAAATGTACCCCATGTATACACTGTCCCTCAGAGGTCAAAAGAGGGCATTGGGTCCCCTGAAACTGGAGTTATGAATGATTGTTAGCTGTCATATGGATACCGGGAATCAAACTCTAGTCTTCTGGAAGAGCAGTCAGTGCTCTTAACCACTGAGCCATCTCTCTAACCCCAGATCATTTTTTTTTCATTTAACCTAGGTAGTAGAGTCAATATGCTGTTATTACATTATCTAACAATGTAAAAGTCATTCATGAGATTTTTGTGTTCCTTTATATCCCCTCAGTATTATGTCTGGATTTTATATCTGCAGGGATAAAATTTGACCTGGACTGGCCACATTCCAAGCTTCAGTGGTCACACGTGGTAGTGGCTATCAAGTAGGACAGTTTATTTTCATCAACTGAAAACAAATAGCATGTCTGGAGAGCTGGCTCAGCAGTTAAGAGCACTTCCTGTCCTTCCAGAGGACCCAAGTTCGGTTCCCAGCAGCCACATGGTGGCTAAAACCCAGCCATAACCTCCAGTTCCAGGGGACCTGATCCCCTCTTCTGCCCCCTCCCCTACTGGTACTACACACACACAACCCACTTACCCACATGGAGGCAAAATACTCATACACATAAAATAAAAACAACAGATTTGTTGAAAAATCTGAAATAGTTTTCAATCATTGGGTAAAGCCAAACCCTATGAAGGGTGTCCATCCCCTTACTGGACAACTGCTGTCCTCATTTAGTGTGTAGAAGCATGGACACCTGCACTCCTCAGTGAACAAGCCGGGCATACTCACCTCAGTCCTAGGCACCATCTCTTCCCATTGCTTAGGAAATATCTTTCCTCCCCTGGGGGTGCACGTACCTCCCCACCCCTCCTCCTTCCAGTCTTTACTGAGCACCACCTCTGTTTAACCCTATACTGATGTCAATACTACAGCTAGAGCACTCTTCACCAGTAATCACTTGTTTTTGTCTCTTTTGAGACAGGGTCTTCCTGTAGCCCAGCTGGCTTAAAACTCACTATATAAACTAGGCTGGCCTCGATCTCACAGACATCCAACTGCCTCTGTCACTGGAGTGCTGAGATTAATTAAAGCCATGTGATTTAATCCCAGTAATTCCTGTGTTCACTTTTGTGTGCTTTATGAGAAACTTTGGGATTTCAAAAAAGCAAAGTTTTTTTTTCATGTTGTATTTGTAGAGTTAGAAAAAAAAAATATCTGGCATATGGTAAATGCTCACCTGGAGGTGGTTGAACTCAGGGTCTGAACCAAATATTTGACTTTTATATTAGTTTATTTAAATTTAATATTTTAGGCTAATTTTGGACTTGATGTTTTTAAATAATTTTGATGTCATATTTTCACATGGCTTTCCTGTCAGGTTTTGTATGTAGAAACACACTGCCAGTTGGTCCTTCCAACTGAAGAGTCTCACATTCATAGGCTTGACTATGTGTTAATCCATATTTTTATTAAGCTCTGGGTAAAAAAAAAAAATGCCTTAAAAGTAGTGTTTCTCTAAGGGTTATTCACTAACAAGTAACTTCATGTATCTAGAGCAGTGAGTAAAGGAGAAAAAAGAGATGTTGTAAAAAGCTAATAAAACCTCAGCATTTCCTCCCTTCTGATTATTTCTTTTGTTTGCTTAAGAACAAAGGACAAAGAAAAAGCTTCAACTGAGGAAATGCTATTTTTGAAAGACAGTTGAGTCTTGTTTAGGTCAATGAAAGAGAACCATTTCTTTGATGTTATACATAGAGAGGAATCTATTTGTGTATGGTAAAACATGCCCCAAACAGCATAGTAAATTTTAAGAAAGGAGCCATGCGTGGTGTCGCACATCTTTAGTCCTAGCACTCGGGAGGCAGAGGCAGGTGGATCTTTGTGAGTTCAAGGCCAGCCTGGTCTACAGAGTGAGTTCCAGGACAGTTGGGGCTACAGGGAGACCTGTTTGGAAAAGACAAAAAAAAAAAAAAAGGAAGTCAATAAATAGTAGTATAAAATATGAGGAAAAAAGAGGCTATTGAGTTTATAGCAGTTGGTGACTGGTGTTTAAATGATACCTAGATCTTAATTCTCTGAAGCCTCTTTAATTCTGTGTTCTTGATTCAGTTGTCAACACTGAATATCTGGTGTTTAAAGTTAAATCCATCGGTCTGGGTGTGAAGGTAAAGTAAGCTTTATCAGTGACAGATACGAAGGATCTTTTACAATGAAAGTCAGGTTTTTATCACTTGCAGTGTCTTCATTTCTTTTTGTTAATTTTAGTGGGATATTCAGAGTTCTTTAAGAATAAGATATGCGTAGAAAGTCTGAAGATATGCACCCTCGGCTGGACCAAAGTTGATAATGCTTGTATCTATCAATCTGAACACAACACAATTTGGATGAGTGCACAGCAGAACTGTGAAGCCTATGATGGAACTCTGGCTAAGTTCACCACACTGCAAGAAATGGTTAGATTTTTCCTTTGCAATATCAACCTCACTTTAATTTTCTGAGTAGTCCTTCTCATGGTACAGCAGACCTACCCATAGGATGTAACATGTTAGTCAACAGAAGTGATCAAAAGTATTTGCCCTTGAGAAACTTGGATCCCATAGGGGAAGCCAGCCAGCCAATTAGCATCAGTTCTAGTAAACAGTCAAATTATAAAACAGTTAAGTTAGCAAGATTCGTGTGAAGAATATGTGAATTAAGACATACTATTTCAGGGCTGGAGAGATGGCTGAGCGGTTGGGAGCAACGACTGCTCTTGCAGAGGACCAGGGTTCGATTCCCACATGGCGGCTAAGAACAATCTTTAACT
Source organism: Rhizomys pruinosus (assembly GCA_009823505.1). Lineage (NCBI taxonomy): Eukaryota > Metazoa > Chordata > Mammalia > Rodentia > Spalacidae > Rhizomys > Rhizomys pruinosus. The sequence continues at coordinate 3,134,649 of VZQC01010310.1, read as the reverse complement.
CCAGTTCCAGGGGAATCTGACGCCTGCTTCTGACCTCCAGGGCATTGTGTAATACAGGTGCACTAACCTGCATGCAGACAGTACACTCATACACATTAAAAAAAAAGACATACTATTTCTTCTCTAAGTGAGTAGCAGGTCACAGCTCCTTGAAATGATGATATCAAAGCAAAGAAGGAAAGTAGGAGAGGCAGTTAGTCACAGGGGATAAAGTTTCCAGGGAAAGAAATCAGCTGGAATACAGGTCTTAAGATAGATGGATATCTGGAATATTCAAAGAACAGAAAATAGGCAATCAACATCTCTAAAATGAGAGAAGGGGAGACTGTATGACCACGGGGTCCTGTCATACATCACAAAGACTTTAATTTTTTTTTGTCTTTTTGAGACAGGGTCTCCCTTTAGTCCCAGCTAGCCTGGAGCTCACTATGTAGACCGGGCTGGCCTTGAACTCATAGAGATCCACCTCCCGAGTGCTGGGATTAAAGGCGTGGACCACAATGCCCGGCTAAAGACTTTAATTTTTGCCCCTTGCGAAATGGGAAGCTACTTCAGAATTAAGAGCAAAAGTGGTTTGTTCTGGCTTCAATCTTTAAAGAATAATTTCTTTGCCATGATGACATTGGCTGCCGAGTGGCAAATCTAAACTCAGGGAGTTGTGTATAGAGGCCCGTGTAGTATCTGTGGCAAGCTGATGAAGGACTCAGATGAGGGTAGCACTGTTTCATGTATTGAGAATAAGGTCACTGGGAGAGATTCCTGACAACACTCTGTTTTGGAACAGGAAAGGATGAGAGACCTTGTGACATGCTATACATACTGGATTGGACTGAATAGACTCAATATTCAAAGAATGTGGATGTGGCCAGATGTGTAAGCCCTCCTAAGATTTATTGGGTGTTAAAGGTGTAAATCATAGTAAGAATTCTGGGTTTATAGATGGTGAAATCTATAATTTCTTCAACTATATTTCCTTAACAGACACTCAAATAGATGAGAGTCTGACATCAAACACCAATAATTGTTTCCATGTGTTAATTTAGATTTTTTTTGGTCTTTTTTGAGACAGGGTCTCCCTGTAGCCCCAGCTGTCATGGAACTCATTATGTAGAGCAGGCTGGCCTTGAACTCACAGAGATCCCCTTGCCTCTGCCTCAAAAGCAAAGTGCTGGGATTAAAGGTGTGTGCCACCATGCATGCAGTTAATTTAGATTTTATATGTGTTCCTTTCATTCTAGACCAGACATAAAATAAAATTTTAGACGCTAGTATCCTATCGCTGATATCTCTCTCTCCTCTCTTCTCTCCTCTCTCTCTCCCTCCCTCTCTCTCTACCGTGTGTGTGTGTGTTTCCTTTTGCTTCCCATTGATAGAGTATTTGAAGATATACCAAAGCCTAAATGTTCCTTATTTAACAGTGGTAAGACACTATGGAGAATAGATGGAAAAGAGAGACATTTGGTTTCTTTTTACTTAAAATCCAGAAAATTCCAGAACTTCTCTGTAGTACATAGCCTAAAGAATTAACTGTATCCTTGAACTTGATTTTTGCTCTGGAAGCATTTAAAGTTTGCCCCCAACTTAGAGTGGAGAAAAGACTTGGGAGATGATGCTTTTCACAGGGAAGCCATGAGCTTCCATGGCTCTTTCGTGGTATGTGCTCATCCAGTTGTATTAATATGTTGTACCTGACACTATGTCCATGTATGTAGCGTAAGGCTAGTAGGAGAACTTCATTAATTTAGAGAAATTTCTTTGATGATTCTACTTATATCAGATTTAGGTTGAAAACACACAATAATTTGTTTTTTTGTTTTTTTTTTCCTATTTTTTATTGTGTTTTTTACTTTGAAAAATGTAAGAAATATATGATAGGAATTGAAATTTTAATACCTATGGTATTTTATTGGAAAAAATAGTGGCAGCTTAACATATTACATATAGTCCCACTAAAAAATGAGGGATAAGGAAAGTTTTGAGCTTGTGAGAGTTGTTAGGTCTTGGCGGGTGATTTTTCTTCCTCTCCCTATTCTTCAGCATACATGGTCACCATCTCATTATGTCCTCTGTGTCCATACTCAAGTTAGTATCTGGATTATTTTTACTTTAAAAAATTTTTTTTTAATTTATTTATTTCCGTATGTGTAGATGTATTGTCTGCATGCAAGTCTGTGCACCCGTGCGTGCAATGCCGCGGAGAGTCAGAAGAGGATGTCGGACTCCCCTGGAACTGTGAGTTCTCCTGGAATTTGGAGTTTCAGACGGCTTCTCAGCCGCATGTGGGTGCTGGGGATCGAACCCGGTCCTCTGAAGGCGGTGGCGCTTCTTAACCGCTAGGCCATCGCTCTATTTTTACTTTTAAGAATAACATGAATGGGATGAGGTTGGCATAGCCCAATGGCAGAGCGCTTGCCTAGCAATGCAGCGACCCTAGGTTCAATTACCAACAGGGCAGAAAAGAAAAGCAAAAGAACAATAAGCAGATTAGATGAGACGTAGACTCAACTAAGTTAGATTAGAGTAGGGCTCACTAAAAACTTTGTTTTAAGCCAAGTATTGTCATGTGCCTACAATCTTAGTACTGTAGTGGGAAAATTGCGCCTTCTCGAACACTCGAGACTCATAGCAAGTCTATATTTAAAAATTAATGAATTTAAAAGATCACGTCTTGTTAGCCAGTACTTTTACAACCTTACCTCCAAATACAGTTGCATTCTGCATTGCAAAATATTAGTGTTTCCTCATAAGGAAACCCCTGTAATGGTTGAAGAGCTTTCCATTGGAACACAGGGAGGGGTAGGCATGGAAATGAGGTGGGTCCTGTCCATCTGCAGTCCCACATCTATGGGACTCAAGCAGTTGCAGACAGAAAACATTAGACAGGAGGCAAGCCGTGTCTGCACTGAGCATGCCCAACCTATTTTCTTGTCATTATTGTCTAAACAATGTAGCAGGTCAGCTACCTACCTGTCACTGAACCTTTGTTAGTAAACCATCTAGGGAAGATTTAATGGCGGTGGGAGGCTATGTGTAGCTGATGTGCAGATGCATCATTTTATACCAGAAACTTGAGCATCTGTGGGCAGAGGTCATAGAACCAGTCCCTCAAGGAGACTGAACAGATGATGACACACATGTATTATAGGAAAGGAGAGAGCCAAAATTTGAGGACATCCTAGGAGTTAGCAAAGTGCATTATCAACCCTGCTGCGCTCTTCCAAAATGAGGGACTGAAAGCATTTTGATCATACTATCATCAGAAATCCACCCAAACCCACTATTTTGTGTTTTATTGGGTTTAATTTTCACTGGTGTGTGTGTGTGTGTGTATGTGTTGTGTGTGTGACTTAAAGTGGGACCTTAGCAACTCTGCCTAATGCCTTATGTATATGATGTCATTCTGTCAAGTAAATAACACATATCTCACTATGGTACAGAGCAGCCAAATGCATCCTTATTTGAACAATACCATAGCCACTATTACAGTACATGAAAAGCACTCCATGAAATGTCACTTACACTCTCCCTGGGTACCACCTCTAGATGCCTAAATAATTGAGTCATTTTTTGTTTCAAAACATAAATTGAATTGGCTTTGAAAAAAAAAACACATAAATTGAAGAACCTAATCCCTCTCAGTAGGAAAATTGCCTCTTCAAGAATACTCAGGACCCTATATATAGACTCTATTTAAAAAAATCAATTAATTAAAAAAAGCTCATCTTGGGGCTGGAGAGATGGCCTAGTGGTTAAGAGCACCCACTGCTCTTGCAGAGGACCCGGGTTCAACCCCCAGCACCCACATGGCAGCTAAGAACCGTCTTTAACTCCAGTTCCAGGGGGATCCGACGCCCTCTTCTGACCTCCACGGCATTGCATGACACTGGTGCACAAACCTACATGCAGACAGTACATTCATACACATAAAAATAAATAAATAAATTTTAAAAAAGCTCATCTTAAGCAGGGTGTATGATGTTTCTTACATTGTTGAAAGCATAAAGTGTCAGGGCTGTGCTGTCAAGGAATAACTTGAGTGGAATAACTCCGTGTATTTTGCTTCCTGTCAACAGAATCCCGAGGTTAAGTTTGGGTGCTAAGACACTAGAAATAGTTTGTGTAGTTCTCCTCTGCTCCTTCCACACTGCGCATCTGCAATGTGATCACCAAAGTTCAGATTTATGATTGGAGGCTGTGCCTGGGTATTTTTTCATGAGGTCTGATAAATAAAAAAGGATCTCTTTGTTTTGTTCTAGATATAAGGTGCACGATGATGGAGATTGTGCCTTCATTCATAAATCTGGTATCAACACTACCAACTGTCATGACTTAAGAAGATACATGTGCATGCATGACACCAAGTGCCCTTCAAGATTCTTGTCTATGGAATATAAAATCAAGAAAAAACTGGCCTGTTTATGCATTTTAAACTCATAGAGATATATTTTCTTTTCCATCAACATATTTTTACTTTTAAATTGATGAACATCTCTATATATTATCTTTATTTGAATAATAAACTGACATGGTGTTGCTAGATGGATGGAGGTGGTACATTTGAGACTATGAGCGCCATGGTCCTTGCTCAGCAGCGACGTACCAGGGGTGCCTTAGCTGAACCTGCTGGAGAACAGGAAGGGGGTAAAAGGCCCCTACGCATCTAAATTCAGTGAAATCTGCTGAAAGGAGATACAAAGAGAAGCAGGATTTGGTGAGCATGAAGAGCGTTTTCATTCATCCCCAAAGAAAATGTAATTCACGTGGAATTATGGGGGAAGGCCGTGGAAGAAGTACCCTGAGATTGATCAGGGACATTGTGTCTCGAGAGCCTGAGTTCCCTGGAAATAAGGTTCATACTGAAGCATAGACAACACTCCACAATTCTCAAGCTGAAGAAAGATTTAAGATAAGTGGATTTGTTTCTGCTGTGGTTGCTGAAGGTGTGAAGGAGGCAAGTTTGGGGATGAGTCCTGGTGATCAGAATAGGAGCTTTTAGAGATGCAGATGGACATGAAGGAAGGAATCTAATGTCTTAAAAGGATCCATGGAGATCTCCCTGGCTCTCCAAACTCTGTTTCTCTCAGATTCTGCATAATATTTAAACAGTTTTGGATAGAAGAGAAGGAAAGCATTAACACTGGTCATTATTGAAAATCTCTACAACTGGGCTGGAGAGATGGCCTAGTGGTTGAGAGCACCGACTGCTCTTACAGAGGACCCGGGTTCGATCCCCAGCACCCACATGGCGGCCGAGAACTGTCTGAAACTCCAATTCCAGGAGAACTCCAGTTCCAGGGGAATCCGACACCCTCTTCTGACCTCTGCGGTATTGCATGACCTGGGCGCACAAACCTGCATGTAGACAGTACATTCACACACATAAAGAAATTAAAAAAAAAGTCTCTACAACTACCATAGTTTTTCTCTCATGTGGATCTTAGATTTATAATTTTAAATGTGTGTGTGTGTGTGTGTGTGTGTGTGTGTGTACAGAAGACCCTAGGTCCTAAAAGGAGAAAAGGCCCTCTGAAGGGTAGAAAGAAATAAGAAATTTTGAGGAAGAGAGAAAGTAATAGAACACATATGACAGGAAAGCAGGAGAACAGTTGTGAGGAGAAAGAGCCAGGAGGAGGTCAGGGGCAGAGGATCAGGAAGACCCAGGAGAATGCCATAATGAAATCCATCACTTTGCACACTGACTTACAAGTTAATTTAAAACAAACAAATGCACTTTTAAGCAAGATAATGGCATCAGTTCACAGGCTGAGGCAGGAGAATGGTGAGTTCCAGGTCAGCCTGAGCTACACAGCCAGATCCTATTAAAGCCAAAATAAGAGCTCTGTTTAGTGCTTTCCATGCCAACGTGGAGCACCCACATCAGAAACCAGCCCCAGCAGTCCCAGAACTAGAAAGACAGAGATGGGGGCATCCTTTAGCTTGTTAACCAACCAGTCTAGTTGCATAGGCACATTCTAGTTTCAGTGAGAGTTGCTGTCTCAGACAAACAAGGCAGTGGGCTGAAAAAGTGACTCAGTCATGACCGGGACTTTCTGTTCTTGCAGAGGACTAGAGTTTGGTTCCCTCAAAACCTACCTCCCGGTACTCACAAGGGTAACTCTGGGTCCAGGGGATCTGCTGCCCTCTTCTGGCCTCTGCACACATGCACACACACACACACACACCAATACATATAAATGTAAATAAATAAAAGTAAATACTAACAAAGTGTGAATGAAAAGGGAAGATACTGATATCAAATTCTGGTGTGCACATATATGTACCTGCATGCACATATACACATACTCAAAGAAGAAAGGCAAAATGCAATTAAATATTTTATTTCAGCCTCACTTTTGTACATACTAACATAAAGAACAGGTCTCTTATGAATTTTAATAGATGCCATAAATTGTAGTGTTTTTATACCTCTTAATATTTTATACCAATTTTTCTTTAAATAAAGTAAACCTTAATTTACCTGACATGACATTAAATGGTAGAACCACTTCAGTTTTTTTTCTAATACACACTGTAGAAACTCAGTATGGAAAATAGTGTAAAAAATAGAAATCAGGGGCTGAAGAGATGGCTCAGCAGTTAAGGACACTGGTTGCTCTTGAAGAGGACCTGGGTTTGGTGCCCAATTCCCACATGGTGGCTACTAACCATCTGTAATTCCAGTTCCAGGTGATCCAGTGCCCTCTTCTGACCTTCTTGGGCAGTGTGTGACATGGTGTATTTACATACATGCAAGTAATATACTCATACAAATAAAAATAATTTCCAAATTAAAAAAAATAGAAATCACAGCCAAGCGTAATGGCACATGCCTTTAATCCCAGCACTCAGGAGGCATAGGCAGGTAGATCTCTATGAGTTCAAGGCTAGCCTGCTCTACACAGTGAGTTCCAGGACAACTGGGACTACAGGGAGACCGTGCCTCAAAAAGAGCCCCCCCCAAAAAAACAAAATCACATTTGCTGTCACCAAGCAAAATTTATCAGCATCTTTTCATTCTCTATGAATGGGATGAACCAACATTTAAAATGTGTTAATAGGTTAAAAGTAAGTTTTGTGAAAATATAATTTTACATGCCGCAAGGACCAAAGGTATTTTAAGGTTTCAAATTCCTGTGTAAAAAACAACAAAATGTCAACACAGGAGTGTGGAGAATGGGAATCACACATGTGTTCAGGTCATGGCTCGAATGTCTGGAGCTCTTGGGAGCTCATTCCAAGAGCGATATTTTACATCTCTGTATGATGAACTTGCCACCTACATTGAAATAAAAAAAAAAAAAACACTATTAGGAAGAGCCAGAGTGTCCTCTGTTGGAGACTAAGAAGGGAAGAGATAACAGAGAAAGGGCCAGAGGGTGAACTTATGATCGTGATGGACAGAGTTCTCACATTTTAACGGCCGTGCTTTTATTCAGGAAGGTATTTTCGTCCGCTTTCAGCTTCTAACGTTGGTACCCAGAGTGGACCTCTCAAATGTGTATCAGATCACACTGCTCTGCTCAGAAATATTCACCATCTTCTCGTTCTGCTCAGTGTACTAACTAGAAGACCTCAGAACAATGAAAATAAGCCTGCTGTCTGAAGCCACACTGTCAGTTCTTCCCCATCCTGGTATAACTGTCTTCTTACCCTGTCTACCCCAACAAAACCACACACACTCTTTACACATCTTGCCATTGATAACTAACTTTAAGCTGCCCATTAAAATTTTTTTAAATAGAATTTATACAGCAAAATCACATATAATTATTTTTAATTTAGTTTTAGTTTATATTCCAAAGATGGAAGCCTCATGATTTGAGGTTTCCAGCTGAGTTTTTTTTGTTTGTTTTTATGACTGAATCCTGAGCATCCAGAAAAATACAACAAAACAGTGTTTTGTGAGTATAGCAAGATAGTCGTACACAGGAGTTCACAGTACTTAGGACATCGTGTACAAGACCAATGCACACTCAAGTCAGACAAAATCCCAACATGGAGAGGAGAAGTGAGCACAGTGTCTCACTCCTAGTGGAGGAACTACTGGAAGTTGACAGCTACAGAGAGAAGGGGAGTCCGTTTTAAGCGTGGCCTCTGGTAGGCTGGCCATGCTCCAATGGATTGTCATGAATTTTCCAAAGACAGTTATATGGGCACAAAGTGGATTCTGAGCTTCTCAAAAAGGAGAGAGTACAAAGTTGAGTGAGTAGAGAAAGGGGCGGTGGACCTGGAAGGATGGGGGCTATGGGAGAATCTGAACAAAACACATTGGATATTTCAAAGCTCTAGTTAAAAATAAGAAAGAAAAAAAATCAAGTATGCTAACACAAACAGAACATGGAAAAACATCAAACATAATACTAGAAATGAAAGTCAAAAAATATTAAAGATCTTTGTTTTGTAGAATTAAACTATTATATTTCTATGAAGGCAGAATGTATGTGTAGTAAAAACAATACAATTTGGCCACTGGTGTACACCTTTTATCCCAACACTCGGGAGGCAAAGGCAGGTGGATCTCTGTGAGTTCAAGGCCAACCTGGTCTACAGAGTTAGTTCCAGGATAGCTGGGGCTACAGGGAGACCCTGTATCAAAAACAATAAGAACAACAACAACAATGACAACAACCAGAAGCCAATGTATTCCATAATGTACAATAGTCTCAAATCTAAGCTGAGATAGTTCAGGCAGCATCTACTGGCAAGGTGTGGTGATGACAGTGCTCAGGGCAGAGCATAGCTGTGTTCCCAACCAAGGCTGCAGTAAAGTCACATAATGGAAGAAGGGTGAACACAGCTGTGAACACTTTGAGTCATTTTGTGTTTTATTTTGGGTCAATTTTTGGTTAGTGTTAACAAATTTTTCATGACCACCACCTCCATTTATGTATCTATTGTTTAAAAATCTAGGACTGAGATTATTATTACAGTTTGAAAATGAAAATCCTATATTCCCCTCTCGTAGTGACTCAGATCTACATGTTCGATTGAGATCGTGTACCCTAGCTTTTCCTAGAACAACATCTGTCTCACAAATTCTTAGTCCTCCAACAGAGACAAATCATCTAAACACCTGGTTAAACTTAGCTCTTTTATTGTCTATGCAGACAATGACTTCGTAAAAGAAGGACGCTGTATTTTTATGTCTCCAAAAGTAGCTGGTATCATGTATATTACATATATGCAATGGTTAAAATAATTCATGAAAGAATTGAAACGAAATTGAAAATTGTATTCACAGATGCGTTACAATCTTACGTTTCATTTTGTTTGCTCCTTGACTGATGGCCAGGGTCTCACTCTATAGCCCAGGCTGGCATGAAACTCATTGTGTAGTCCTGGCTGGGCTCAAAGTCTTGCTTCAATATCCCAATGTTGAGATTACAGGTGTGCACCACTCCACCTGGCTAAATGGATATCAATTAAGCACCCAGATAATGTGGGTAACCACATTTCAAGTGTGCAGTGTGGAAGGAGCAGGGGAAACTACACGAAAATCCCTAGAAGTTTATGGAGCTAAGCCTTTCCTTGTGATCACACGAACTGAATGGCTAGAAAGGGTTAAGCAGGGCTGGAGAGATAGCCTAGCAGTTAAGAGCTCTGACTGCTCTTGCAGAGGACCAGGGTTCGATCCCCAGCACCCACATGGAGGCTAAGAACTGTCTGTAATTCCAATTCCAGGAGAACTCCAGTTCCAGGGGAATCCGAGACCCTCTTCTGACCTCTGCCGCATTGCACGACAGGGGTGCACAAACCTACATGCAGACAGTACATTCATACACATACAAAAATAAATAAATAAAAAAATTTTAAAAGAAAGGGTTAAGCTTTAATCTTTTTTTTTTTTTTTTTTGAGGCAGGGTTTCTCTTTAGTCCCAGTTAGCCTGGAGCTCCCTACGTAGACTAGGCTGGCCTTGAACACACAGAGATCCACCTGCCTCTGCCTCCCAAGTGCTGGGATTAAAGGCATGCAACACCATCCCTGGCTTAAGCTTTACTCTTAATGATAATGGAACACCAAGACTATTTTTCTTAAAATAGTTCTACCATGCAGGTGTTCATTCATTCACCCACTAAATATTAACTTAATACATAGACTTTTTCAGGGGCTAGAGAGATGGCCTAGCAGTTAAGAGCACTGACTGCTCTTGCATAGGACCTGGGTTTGATCCCCAGCACCCACGTGGCAGCTGAGCACCCTCTTTAACTCCAGTTCCAGGGGAATCTGACACCCTCTTTTGACCCCCATGGCATTGCACAGCATGGATGCATAAACCTACATGCAGACAGTACATTCATACACATAAAAAATAAGTAAAATAAAAAATACATAGAATTTTTCATATATTAGAGGTAAATAGCTAAAAAAGTAACAATGTAAATTGAAGAAAGGAATGCCAAAAGCTGGTGATGGATTTTCAGTTTAGCTCATTTATTGTATGCATGTATCAGTAATTTATGAAATGAATTATACAGAATTCATAACTTGCTTTTGTTCTCAACATTCATCGGATTCCATCCACTTGCTTATCCACTAAATGTCTGGTTCACAACTGGATGGAAGACGATAGTCTGGTGAAGGTTCCCATGTGGGGAAAGGAGAGTGGAGGCTGTTGGGGGGGGCTAACTTTTTAAGGCCTTACACAACCACCAGGGGTCACCAGTGCACCAGCCCACCAGAAGGTCTGCAATGACAGACCTTGCAGGGTTTCAGAAAAAGTTTGAAACGTTTGTCAGAAATTGGCCTGCAGATCTTAGTTATTATGTCCAGGAACACAAGATTACTAAGTGATGTGTCTTAACTCACTGCCTTTGAGGCTTCTGGGAATCACCCTAATTGTTTCCTTGCAGCATTAAGAAACAATTGGTTTAGTTCTATTTGTTTCATATTGATTAAGCTGTTCTGGTCATATGCTGAGGGCTGCCACACACTATCTGTCCAGCCTGGAGAGATGGCTCAGCACTTAAGAGCACTGGCTGCTCTTTCACCCACATGGTGGCTAACAACCATCTACAACTCCAGTTGCAGGGTCATTATGGGTATTGGACATATGTAATGTACTTTCATAGATGTTACTCATAAACATAAAATAAAATAAAATTGTTAAAGTCTCTGCTTTATTCACCAAGTCTGTTGAAGAAGAGTAATAACCAAAGTTTCATCTTTTAAACTTTGGGGGATTACCTTCCTTTCCAAATATTATTAAAGTATTTTAGGTTTGGTGATGTTAAGTGAGGTAACTAAGTAGGTAAAGGACATGCTACCAAGCCAGATGAGATGACTGGGATCCTGGGGACTCACATGGTGGAAAGAGAATCGGCTTCTCCTAAAACTTGTGCTCAGACCCTTCCATACTCACATCATGGCACCTACATACTCACACATATATATCTTATATAAATATATTTACTTTTAAAATTTTTAAATATTTTAGATTTGGGACTTTTCCTTATCGCTAAATATGGTATTAGATAAGCAAATATGTATATGAAGTTTATAACTGAAAATAAATAATAAACACTAACCATATGGTACTTAAAACAATTATCCTTAATCTTTAATGAAATTAGAGATTCTTGCACATAGCTTTACATGAAAACTCAATCAGGCAAAAGCCCAGCACAGAGTTGGACTAAGGGTCAGCAGGCTCCTACCTTTCCTGAGGAACTATTGGTAGCTGATTACTATTAGGTGAGGGAGAGCTGACCTTCTTTCCTACCTTTCCTGAGGAACTATTGGTAGCTGATTACTGTTAGGTGAGGGAGAGCTGACCTTCTTTAAGGGAAAGAATCTACATAGGTTGACTAGAAGCCAGAGGATGAACTTGCACTCAGGGATGTCTGGTGCACTAACTTGACCTGCTAGAACTTTAACAGGAATAACAGAATGCATGAAATGCCGGAGAGGGAGGTTGTCTTTGTGGCTGTGGATGGGGAGTAGTATAAAATGATTAAGATAATTTGTATGGGGGCTGGAGAGATGGCCTAGCGGTTAAGAGCGCCGACCGCTTTTACAGAGGACCCGGGTTCGATCCCCAGCACCCACATGGCGGCTGAGAACCGTCTGGGGCTCCAATTCCAGGAGAACTCCAGTTCCAGGGGAATCCGAGACCCTCTTCTGATCTCCGCGTCTTTGCACGACACTGGTGCACAGACTTGCATGCAGACAGTACATTCATACACATACAGAAATAAATTTAAAAAATTAATAAAAAAAATTAAAAAAAAGATAATTTGTATGAAATGCCAAAAAAATCAATAAAATGTGCATTAAAATATTCTTAGTTCCTTTCTTCCTGTCCTCCATGGGGACACGCTTACCTTTTGTCCTGTTCTAGGTGGAATTATTTATTGTTTTATTAGTTTGAAAGTTCTTTATATTATCTAAACACTAATCTTTGTTGAATATGTTTGAAAATATTATTCCACTTCGTACTTGGAATTGCCTTACTCCTCAGTAGTCTTTCACATATCAAATACTTTAACTTTGAAAATAAAATTTATTCATGTTTTCTTTCTTCTTCAACCACATCACGTATAAGCAAGAATGGTTAGAAATCTCAGTGTTTTAGGCTCAGTGTAGTGCATGTCTGAGAAAATCCATTCCAGATAACCTATCCCTCTACTCTGGGGATGAAAAGTAGAGAATAACCAAGTTCAGTGTGAAGAAAACAGAGGAATAGCTACTTGTCTCAATTTTCTTAGCATCAAAATGATGATAGATATAAAGTCTGTGCTTATATAAAATAATGGTGAAATTTCAATGAGTTAACAAATCAAAAACTATAGATAACATGTGGCTGAAATTTACTCTGTTTCCAGATACCATTATGTCTCTGACTCTGTCTCTCTTCAATGTATGTGTGTGTGTCATACACATGTGTATGTGTTCAGGTATGTTTGCATGTGTGTGTGTGGTACACATGTGTGGCACATGTAAAAGACAGAGGTAGATGTTGGGCATCTTCCTCTATAACCTTCTTTCTTGAGGCAGGAACTCGCACTGCACTTGGAGTTCAGATTCATCACGGCTAGCTGATCAGCAATCTCCAAGAAGCCTCCTGTCTCTGCTAGGATGCCAGGCACACACCACCGCACCCAGATTTTTATGTGGCTTCTAGGAATCTGAATTCTGGTCAAATATTTTACAGACTGAATCATCTCCCCAGCCCTGAAAGTTGGCCCATAGCAAATATTAGTTATAATGTCTTTTTTTTTCTTTCTTTTTTTCTTGATCCTAACTCAAAATCTTTTTTTTTTTTGATACAGGGTCTCCCTGTAGCCCCAGTTGGCCTGAGACTCACTCTGTAGACCAGGCTGGCCTTGAACTCACAGAGATCCCCCTGCTTCTGCCTCCTGAGTGCTGGGATTAAAGGCATGCACCACCATACCCAGCTTAAAGATGGTCCTTAGCTGACATATGGGTGCTGGGAGTTGAACCTGGGTCCTCTGCAAGAGCAGTTCATACTCTTAACCACTGAGCCATCTCTCCAGCCAGCTATAATGTCTTAGTGGCCTCTTATAACTCAGCCTTTGGCACGGAATTGATGTCATCATGATTATGTGACTCAGGCTCCACCTCTTAGTTTCTTGATGGAATCACCTGTTCCTGAGAGTCATCCCGTGGAAGAGGGTAAAGATAAAGGAAGAATATGTACACCACCTGCACATATACACAGAGATAAAGGGACAGACAGACAGAGAGTAAGACAGATTTTTCCAGAATAGGAAATCAATATGAAAATCATTGAAAAAATATTTGCCCCAAAGAAATTCAAGCTCAGGAACTTTGTGTTCCTAACTTATGATTGCCTTAGCCTCCAACAGGAAACCTTAAAACCACATTAGTCAACTTGAATTTTTTAAAAAGTTACTTTCCACGCCTTGTAGAGGAGACTTATATGAAATACAGTTTAAAGCAGTGGGTGGAAAGTCAAAGATCAGATAAAGAAGAGACAAAACAGAGCTCACGTACTCCAATAGTGACGGCCTCAAAATGGGAAAAGTCCCACAGGTATCTCAGGGCGCAAAGGGCAGAGCCCTGGGTTGGAAGGATGAGTTGATGCAATTTTAAGATTAATTGCTGCTAATGCTCAAGTGTAGGGAAGTTTCTATATTTTGAAGTATTTATTGTTTGTGTGCCACCAGCATACCTGTGGAGGTCAGAGGACAACTCTATGCAATCCGTTTTCTTCTCCTAACTCTACATGGGTTCTGGGGTTAAAGTCAAGTCAGCAGGCTTGTGCAGCCAGCACCTCTACCCATACAGGCATCTCATTCACATCACTGTCTGTCACTTTGTCATAGTCGCTAATGTATCTATTAATTCATTCACTCAACAAAAACTTAGTGCCTACATAGTGCCAAACACAGTATGTACTAGAGACCTAGACTAAATAAAACAATAGCAAATATGTGAGTTCAGACTAAGCAGTCAACATCAATTAGTATTAGTAAATTAGTACATTCTGTTTATTCATGGTCTTTCTAGATAATCTATCAGTCTTGAGGATTTTTAAGGTAATGTCATTTTTCAGATATTGACTTTTTTGTTGCTCTTCTGTTCTCTGTTCTGTTTATTTTGTCTCAACTCTTCATAATTCACCCACTTTTTATTACTACGAGCTCAGTTTGTTCTTTGTCTAGTTCTTTACGTTGACTATAATTTTGTTTTATATAAGGATAGATTATTCTGGGCATAGTGGCCCATACCTTTAATTCCAGTGCTCTGGAACTAAAGGTAGATGGATTTCTATGAGTATAGCCTGTGAACTACATAGTAATTTCCAGGCCAATTGAGGCTACAGGGACACCCATCTGAAAAAAAATGTAGATTATTACTGCCTATATATTTGGGGAAATTTCCATGTAAGTAATGCTTTTCTGTGGTTTATAAGTTTGGGTATATTTCAAACACTTTATAATTTCTTCTGTACTGTTTAGTTTTCACAAACATATGAATTTTCTGCGTATCCTACTATTATTGATTTCTAATCTTCTCTCATTTTGGTCAAAGAATGTATTTAGCTATTTTGAACTGATGAAGCTTTAACTTATTTGACCTGACGTGTAATTTCCTATAGATGTCTGTTAAGTCTAGTCAGTTTCTAGTGCTCTTGGAGTGCTCTGGTTTCCTTTTGGTGTTTTGTCTCACTCTCAAAAGCAGGGTCCAGAAATATCCAGTCATTATTGCTCAGCTCTCTTCGCTCTTCAATTATGTCAGCTTCTGCTTCAGATAATTTAGTTGTAATTTAGTTCAGCAGGGAAGGATGGGCCCTGTGAGCTCTGCTTGCTCTATACTGACCACTGACAGTCTCAATCTGTGTAGGTCCTGTGCATTCAGTCAGAGTTACTATGAGATCGTAGTTGTGGTGGTTACATCTTGCATATAAAAAACAATTTTCCACCTTTTTCTGTACCTTCCTACTCTTACATTCCTTTGTCCCCTCTTCCATTATGTCCACTGAGCACTTTCCATCCATCACCTACACTCAACACTTTGACCAGCTATTAAGTCTCTGCATTTGCTGCTGTTTATTGCAAAGAGAAGCTTCTCTGATCAAGGCTGAGTAGCATTTCTGTATGGGTACAAACAGATGAGAGAACATTCATACACAGTTAGTGAGAGGGTAAACGAGCACAACTATGGAAATCAGTGTGGAGAGTCCACTCCTGGGCACTCCGTAACCCACTACAGAGATATGTTCTCATACATGCTCATTGCTTCTCTAGTCACTGTAGCTGAGAAATGGAACCAGCCTAGATTTCCAGCAGCTGATGGATGGATAATAACAATGTGATACATATAAACAAAGAAATTTTATTCAGGTGTAAAGAAAAATGAAATTATGAAATTTGCTAGTAAATAGATGGAACTGGAAACATTCATAGAATGTGGTAGCTTAGGCTCCGAAAGACAAGTGGCACATGTTTTTTCTTATATGTAGATCCTAGTTTAGAATCTCTAATTATATGCATTCAATTTGAAGTATTTATAGAAGTTGAGAAATTAGAAGGGGCCATTGTTAGGGGGATTTTAAGGGAGGGGAGCAGTAGTTCCTAGGTTATAGGAAAGTAGGTAAGAGAGCACTGTGGGTGGAAATGTTTCAGTAGATGGGGTGGAGGGGATGGGGAGATGAGGGAAGGTGTATAAAACGTCATGTAGTAGCCTATTGCCTTGTAAGCCAATTCTATAACATAAGATTAAAAAAAATGTTTGGGGCTGGATAGATCACTCAGCAGTAAGGAGAATTTACTGCTCTTCCAGAGGACTTGGGGGTTCTGTTTCTAGACTGCGTGTGGTGGGTAACATCCATTTTGAACTCTAGTTACAGAGGAACTGATTCCTTCTTCTAGCTGCCGTAGGCACCAAGCATACACACGGTATACCTACATACATCCAGGCAAAACACATTCACACAAAATAAATAAATAAATAAGATCTTTAAAAAAAAGAGTTAGAAAGGAGGTAATCCTGCATGGTTGGTAATGTTTCAAGAAGACACTGGTTATTAAATTAAAATCCAAGTAGTAGGATTTTTGAGTTTTTGTTTCAGGGAGTCCCTAGAGGCACCCAAGGCAATACAGGATATTACTATAAAAATTAAATATTAGACATTTTTTTCAAACCATGAAAAACTTGGTTTATGACAAAGAATTCTAATCATTTAATCCCGCCATACCTGCAGTAAGACTTTGTTTTATGAAAGGTCCTGGTGCATTTCCAAACCTGATGCCCTGTGGCAGGCAGTGGGGCTTCTCCCCTTCTGTCTGGGATAATTCTTTTATTTTTTTAATTTTCTCTTTTCACAAAAAAAGAACAATACGAAATGATAATGACAAAACAGGGAAAAAACGGGGGGATTTCCATTTCTTTTCTGGCAAAGTAAAGAATCAACCTTCAGGGCTTGGTAGGTCATTCTTCTCTATTTTTTTCTCTTTTCTCTTTTCTTACTCTTTTGGGGCAGCCAGAAGGATAAGTGTGTACTGGGTTGGTCTGGGAAGCCTTGAATTCTCAGCCAAGAAAGAATCTGGTTGATTTGGGGGGATGGGGATTCTCATTCCCAAACTGCCTAGTCAATTTCTAGCTCCTGTTTAGTTATGTTACCATCTGAAAACTGTCACCCCAATCACCAGAAGGGATTAAGGACGCCAACCACTCTGACTTCTTCCATGCTGAAAAGGGACGTTGGGTGTGACAACTGGGGTATCCCCCATTCAGAGTGTCTGTCTAAAAGACCCCCAAGCATAACTACAGAGGGGAAAATGTCCTTGATGAGTGCCCGTGAAAGTGAAGTGAAGGCAGGAGAAGTTAGGTACACGATCTAGGCAGGGGCCCAGGAGAACTAAGAAGAGGGTGGATTCAAATGTACAACTTAAAAGTCCATTAGAATTTCTTGACAGGGGGTTTCAAAGCGTCCATTTATTAGGATTCCCCTTCTGTTCATTTGGCCATGTCTGGATTCAGGATCCGATTCCCAGGCATTTCAATAGTCAAGATATGAGTTTCCACTTAGATAGTTGCTAGAAAGAAAGAGGAAATTTTATTATTGAGCATTAACTGACAACAATAGTAGACTTGTCCTTTAGCTGCAGATGACCCTACATTATTAACCAAGATATAGGGTAAGAATGTACTAGAAATCAAAATGATTGAAAACAATTTAATTCCTTCCACAACAGTTTTAAATATCAGTATGTTGAATTTCTCCAAGTAAGGGACATAGACTAGTAGAATGAATTAAGAAACAAAACCCATCTCATTTTTTTTCTTGTCTCCAAGAAATTTACCTCACCTTTAAAGGTAGATATTATCCCAAAGTGAAAGAAGGGTTAAAAAAATAGAGATGGCCTAGCGGTTAAGAGCGCCGACCGCTCTTGCAGAGGACCCGGGTTCGATCCCCAGCACCCACATGGCGGCCGAGAACCGTGTGAAACTCCAATTCCAGGAGAACTCCAGTTCCAAGGGAATCCGAGACCCTCTTCTGACCTCCGCGGCATTGCACGACACGGGTGCACAAACCTGCATGCAGACAGTACATTCATACACATACAGAAATAAATAAAATTAAAAAAAATAGTAAATAAAATATAAAAAAAATTACTACATGTAAATTGCACTAAGAAATAAGAAGGAGTTGCTATGTTAATACTAGATAAAATAGAATTCAAGGCCTTTGGTTATGTTTTGAGCAGTAATGGTTGTAGGGCCTCTTAAATGTTTTATATAATTCTGCTGTGAAACCATTTGGGTCCAGGCTTTTTTCAGTTGGGAGGTATTTTACTACATCTTCAATTTCCTCAAATATTATGGGTCTGTCTAATCTGTCAATCTCTTCCTGGTTCCCAGTATTTCAAACATTCATTCATTTCTCTTAGGTTTTCAAATTTAGTGGAATATAGGTTTTTGAAATATTCCATTATGATTGTCTGGATCTTTTCTTTGTCTGTTGTGGTGTTTCCCCTTTCATCACAAATTCTATTGATTTGGAGTTGCTCTTTCTTTCTTTTGGTTAACTGGGCTAGAGGTCTGTCTATTTTTTTTATCTTTTCCAAAGAACCAGCTTTCGGATTTGTTGATTCTATGTGTTAATTTCTTTGTTTCTATTTCATTTATTTCTTCTCTGATTTTTGTGATTTCTTCCTGTCTTTTGGGTTTAAGGTTCATTTGCTGTTGTCTGTCCAGTGTTTTTAGCTACGGTGTTAGATTGTTTATTTGTTCCCTTTCTGGTTTTTTGATGTGGGCACTTGGGACTATAAATTTCCCTCTCAAGACTGCTTTTAAAGTATCCCACAAGTTTTGTTGTGTTGTATTTTTTCATTCAGTTCCATGAATACTTTTATTTCACTCTCTATTTCTTCCCTGACCCATTCAGAATTGTGTCATTTAGTGTCCATGTGTTCTTATAGTTAGCAGGGCTTATCTGGTGTTAATATTGAGCTTTATTGCACTGTGGTCTGATAGAACGCATGAAATAATTTAAATCCTTTTGTATTTGTTGAGATTTCTTTTGTGTCCCAGTATGTGGTTGATTTTGGAGAATGTTCCATGGGGCACTGAGTAGAAAGTATATTCTCTGGTGTTTGGGTGGAATATTCTGTAGATTTCTGTGAGGTCCATTTGGTGCATTGTATTGTTCACTTCTGTATTTGTATGGGATTGTCTTTTTTCAGTTTGGGGAAATTTTTTTTCTTTTATCCAGTTGAAGATCTGGTCAATAGCATTGTCTTGGGATTCTTCTCCTTCCTATAGCCCTATGATGGGGAGGTTTGGTCTTTTCATAGTGTCCCAATTTCCTGGTTGTTCCTCTCTTGTGTTTTTTAAAAATTTTTTCATAATCTTTACTTGAGCTTTGTAGTTGCTCTGTATTATCCTGCAGGTCTGATATTCTTTTTTCCACTTCTTCCATTCTGCTTCTGGGGCTTTTTCCCATCCTTTCCTGGTGATTGGATGAATGTGCAATTTCCTTTTTCATTTCATCTGTGATTTCTTATATTTTCCACTTCCCTCTGGAGCCTGTCATTCTCATCTTGTAGCTCCTTGGTTTGTTAATCATTTTCTTTTTTCATTCTGGCCTGGGATCTTTTCAGCATTTCCACTTCCTTCTGGAGTTTGTCATTTTCTCCCTTTAGTTCTTTCCAACATTTGTCATTATCTCCCTCTAGGTACTTCTTGAGTTTTCATTCTATTCCCTTAATTCTCTAATTTCTTTGAATATGTCTACAGTTGTTGTTCTAAGGTCAGTGTCTTGGCTTCTTTCCTCTGAGATCTCATTGTATGGATCTTCTATCGGGTTGGTAGAGTATTATGAGCTTTTCCCATGTTGTTTTTTCTTTGTGTCTTTGGCATGTGGATTTGTCTGTTTCTTTCTATGGTCTCTGGCACCTCAATGTTGGCTACACAGACTGTAATCAATAATGCTGCGCCTGTTAGGTCCTCTGCACCACAGCAGTTCCACCAGTGCAGGGAATGTGTTGTTACTTTGGCTGGCATGCCTGTACCCTTCCTCCTTGCCTTCCCAGCACCTCACTGAGCTGGGCACCTCACTAAGCCCATGCACCAGTCTGGAGTCCCACGCCTTTTTCTTATCTGAGAATCTTGCCTTTTGATTCATAGACCTAGAATATCACACACACACACACACACACACACACACACACACAACACTGCAAGCAGATATTTTTTAGTTTCTCTCATTGTTTGCAATGAGAAAAGCACAGTGCATACATATACAGACTCAGACAGTATCTTGGGTGGAGGACAAGGAGAAGTCTTGAGGAATTAACATCACTCTGGGTCACAAGAGGAACACATGGCTCTGTGAGCTTTTCTACATTATAGACAGTAGTTGCAAGGTTAGGTAAAAGTCATTAGTCAAGATTATTTCCATATTATAAAAGATAGTCTTACAAGCAGTTGGTTCTTTTGGGAAGCTCAGAAAGCAGAATACTTATAGGATTGCAGATAAAAAGGTTATAATGAGCTTTCAGATGGAAATAAGAATTTTCTTGGAAATTAGACCACAGATCACATTTTAACTTGATCCCAAATAATCTGCTTGCATTTTGACCATGCCCTAAACTTTGTGGGAAGCTGATGAGCTAGTTCGTTGGATAGAGAACATTTAAAGGTAGCATTGCACTCAAACTGCAGAATGGATACTACTCTCTGCTTGTAGCTGACTTCACAGTGAGAACTGGTGACAAATAGAAGCAGAGCCCAAACACTTGAAAGATCAGGAGTATTGCCACAGAAAAAGAAGTTGAAAAGCTACAGCCTAAGGTGGTGGGTTGCATCAGAACAAGAAGAAAGTACCTCAAGGGCATCTCAAAAATCATCACAGGCTCAGAGACAGAAAGACGCAAATTGGCTTCAAAGGGTTTCCAAGGCAGTTTTTTGGGAAGAAAGCCACAAATACTTACTAAATACCTAGAGATTTGTTTGCCATGCAGTCAACCAAGGTTCAGAGGCTGCAGAAGCTATGCTTCAAGTAGGCCTCGGTGCAGCTGGTGCTGGCAGCAGACTTTGGCATTGCCCACATGACGCTGGATTTCCAGACATGCAGAATTGAAGAGCTGTAGGGGTTACAGAGGCCAAAGAAGAACCCGTGCAGCTGGCAGTGGGGCGTGGTCAGAGGGCACCCAGACGGTTTCTGATAGGGTGATGGGTGGAGCTGTAAGAGTAGAGCTGAAACTGTAATGGAGATCCCAGGCAGAAAGAGCTGTCAAAGACATGGAAAATCAGTAAGGAGAAGCTGGAAGCAGTGTGCAAAGCCTGCCCAAGAGAGAAGCCACTTGGAATTATTTAGCAAAACCCAAGGACCCAGCTTCCCCAGCTATTGGGAGCTCACTTTCTGCCATGGGGTGCTTTGGATGCTGGATATGCTGTTCCAAGATTTAATGTTTGTCTTGGTGAAACTCGGTTCTTGCTTTGAGCTTATTTATTTATTTATTTATTTATTTATTTATTTATTTATTTATTTACTTATTTGTTACTATTCCTTATTGCCCCCTTTTGGAATAGGGATGTTTATCTTGTGCCACTGTGTCTTGGAAGTATGTAACTTTCTCTCTCTTTTTTCTTTTTGCCTTTTTTCGAGACAGGATCTCCCTGTAGCCCCAGCTGTCCTGGAACTCACTCTGTAGACCAGGCTGGCCTTGAACTCATAAAGATCTGCCTGCCTCTGCCTCCCGAGTGCTAGGATTAAAGGTGTGTGCCACCATGCCCGACTACTTTCTTCTTAATCTCTACAAGGACTCATAGCTGGGCTTACCTTAAGTCACAAGGAAAGTGTAGCCTAGTGTTATTATTTAAATATTTATTTATTTATTTATTATTTATTTATTTATTTTATGTGTATGAATGCAATCCCTGCATGTACCTAAGTGCACCTGTGTAGTGCAATGCATGCAAAGCTCAGAAGAGTGTGTTGGACCCCCCTTGCAATTAGAATTACAAAAGGTTGTTAGCCACCATGCAGGGGCTGGGAATTGAACCAAGTTTCTCTAAAAGAGTATCCAACACTGTTAACAGATGAGCCATCTCTCCAGCCCATATAGATATAGATATAGATATAGATGTAGATAGATATATTTGAGATAGAGTTTCATTACATAGGCCATGCTAACTTCAGACTCGCTCTGTAGCACAAGCCAGCCCCCATCTCTTGATGTCCCTATCTCTGACCCTTAAATTTAAGCTGGAATTGCAGGCATGTACTATCACAGCTAATGTTGGATCTGGGCTTTGGAGCAACACTCGAATAACCAAGAATTTAGGGGCTCATTAAGGTGGACTGAATGCATTTTTTCTTTTATTGTAAAAAGGTTTTGAATCTTTGAGAACCAGGTGGAGATTATCATTTGATCTTCAATGTAATCAAAGAACCATGTGTTAGAGGTGGGTGATAAGCACATGGTCCTGATGGAGAGGTGGTGAGAACTTAAAGAGGTAGACCTAGAGTTCTCAAGTCACTGAGTATGTTTTCTTTAAGTGAATAGTGGAATTTATAACCCCACTGGAGTCTTTGGGGTTCATCTCACAGATGTGAGGTGAGCCACTGTGCTCCTCCCAGTGCTCCCAAAATGGCAAGCTGTCACAGCCCTGAAACAATGAAACTGGAACCTTCCAAACCAGGAACCAAAATGAATCTTTCTCTTTCTAGGTTGATTGTCTCAAATATTTGCTAGAATAATGGAAAACCGACTGATAAACACATTCGTGAATACATGTCAGATAAAACACACTCTTCTTTAGAACTGGACTTATCACTGGACAAGCTGGGAACTATGGAGTCTGGTTAGAGAGAGGAGCTAAGGGCAAAGTCCATCCTGCAGCAAGGTTCCTGCCATGCTGGTGTTCGTTCCAGATATGCCCTGGGGAACTCTGGAACTCTGGGATGCTGCTGAGGCATATAAAAGCCTACCACGCAGGACTGAAGCTCTCTCTCGGCATTTTACCAGCATGAGTACAGGGCACAGAATTCATGTTAGGACTCTGGACAGCCATGTTGGGAAAGGAGAACCGGCAGCAAGTCATGGCTCCTGTGAATGTATGTTTTCTGTCATTGCTTTGTAGGCAAGCCTAATAAATTCTCTAGTCTAACTAAGATTGGAGAGGCCTCTCCTTGCATTACCTAATAACCAGGGAACCTATAATGGCAGAGGTGGGGAAGGACACTATATGCCTGGGGATGTGTGTGTGTGTACCCCCTGGGTGGAAAATTCTCTGCAACAACACAACATAAATCTAACCAGTGAATGTGAACTTTCAGTAAGTCTTATGACTATTGTAGTCTAAATCCCCACTGTCAAATCAAGATGATTAGAAAGCCACACACTAGTTCCAAATATAACAACTTTAAAGCAAAGACCTAAAAATCTAACCTTTAACCATAATTCACTTGTGGATAGTGGTAGAGTCCATGAAAATCCTAGATGTGGTGAAGGCGATGGTTTTGGTATTGTTAATACTAATACTGCTTCTAGTAATTAAAGCAATAAAGTGTATAAAGAAGGATTAATTGTGTCAAACACTGAGTAGTCTTTTAAAAAGAAAAGTGAAAATTGAGCATTGAATATACAACTGATGAATCACAACTTTGAAATACTAAGAAAAAGGCAATGATAAGATTCTCATCAATGAAAACTTTCACAGAGGAAATGATTTCTTTTCTCCTAAAGGAAGAATGTGATCGGGTCTTCAATAATCTGATATTAAATATTATTAACAATAATAACAATGATGGCATAATCTAAAACAAAAACATGTTCACTGTACAGGTCTCAGTTCTCTTCTTGTTTTTAGATAGACTCTGACCTAATGGTAAGCAATGTCAACAAGTGGTCCTTCCTAAAATCCATGTTAAGTGCCCTGGGCTCATCCCTATGGCACCTCCATGGACTACAGTCCACTGCCCCCCAAATTTCTTCCGTATTCCCATGGAGAAGATGTGAAAAGTCTTGAGATTTAAATCATCACAGATTTGACTAGAATAAAAGGAGCCATTACAATCGAACCTGTGGGAGGGCCTTTCACTGCTCAGACTCTTTGGCATAATTCCAGGAAAAAAAAAAGCAATCCTGAAAAAACATTTAAAAGGATATTTTTATTTTTATTTTTATGTTTTCGAAGGACAGATTAATACTTTCAAGGTCAATTTACTGGCTATTGAGTATTTCAAAGCTGTAATTAGTCTTCAGATTTTGGATTATTTTTCTTCAAATAGAGGTTTCTACTTCCTATAAGTCTTAAAAGAAAAAGCACAAACTATCCAGTATGTTAAACTCCTGAAATCGAAACTGAGAAAAGCAATAAAGCAGAGAAATTTGAATTCTCGGAAAGTGTCAACTTAAAATAACAGAGAAAAAGATTCTCCAGAGAACATGCATACCCTAGGGAATGAGCACTGTAATGGGCACATGCATCCCATAGTAACTGTATGTCTCTTGGACAGGTGATGGGAGACAGAGAGATTTTTAATGTTTATTATTATTATTATTATTATTATTATTATTATTATTATTTCATCCTGTGGTGCTGGAGACATGGCTCAGCATTTAAGAGCACTGGCTGCTCTTGCATTGGACCCAAGTTTGGTTCCCAGCATCCACATGGTAGCTAATAATTGTCTGTAACTCCACTTCCAGGGAATCTAATGCCCTCTTCTGACCTCTGAGGAAATTGCACAACACAGGTGCACTTACATACATGCAGACAATACACTCATACACATTAAATGAAAATATTAACAAATAAAATCTTATTTTGCATGTTTATGTATGTGTTTGCTCTCGCCTTCCAACTGTGTGGGTCCCAGAGACCAAATTCAGGTCATCTGTTCGGCAAGCAGGTGCCTGTACCCACTGAGCCATTTCACTGGCCTGAAAGACAAGGTGATTAAAGGTAAAGGGAGGAGAGTTCCAGAACTAGTTTTGAGACAATTACCCTTGTCTACAAAGAACCATAGCAAGGATGGGGTCAGTTCAAGTTTGGATAAGGAGTGGCCAATCATGTCCCCACAGAAATCCTATGTAATGCTGTGGTTCTGACACAGAAATAGTTCTCGATAACAAACATATGTGTATGTAATTCCCTTCCACATGACCTCCTCCCTTTTTATTTATTTATTTATTTTTGACCTTACTTTTTTAAAATCAGAGTTTTGCAGAAATGATTCCATTTTGATTCTAACAAGTTTCACAAAAGAAAGAAAGAAGGAACATAAAGAAGAGGAAGAAAAAAAGAAAAGAGCACAGGAAGAAAAGGAGTGTCCTTCAGGAAGAATCTATGTGGAGATCAGGTGATCAGTTTAGATGAGATGGGTGTGATGGCATTCCTCTTTGATCCCAGCACTCAGGAGCCAGAGGCAGGTAGGTGGAGTGGACCTCTGAGACACTGAAGCCAGCCTGGTCTATATCTCAAGTTCCAGGCCAGCTGGGGCTACTGGAAAATCCTATCTCAAAAATTAATTAGTTAGAATTAAAAAAAAAAATCCAGCCCACATAGGCAAAGGGAGGTAGTGGTGAACACTTGATAGAAGAGCCATGAAAAAAGGAGACAGCAGGGGCTAGAGAGATGGCCTAGCGGTTAAGAGCGCCGTCCGCTCTTACAGAGGACCAGGTTTCGATCCCCAGCACCCACATGGCGGCCGAGAACCGTCTGAAACTCCAATTCCAGGAGAACTCCAGTTCCAGGGGAATCCAATACCCTCTTCTGACCTCCGCGGCATTGCACGACACGAGTGCACAGACTTGCATGCAGACAGTACATTTGTACACATACAGAAATAAATAAAATTAATTAAAAAAAAGGGGGGGGGACAGCAGGAGAGACAGACAATGGCAGGGGCAAGGGAACCAAAATCGGGGACAGTTTCCTGGGGAAACTGGTGATTCACTTGGAATCTAGAGAACAGCTAGGATTTTGCTAGCCAGAGGGGTAGATAGGACAGCGCAGGTAGCAAGTGGAATCTCGTGCAGATGCCCTGCGAGTGGAGAATGCACACTCTGTCACTGGTCTCCCAGAAAGCAGCTGAAATAAAAACGTACCAGATGCCTAGTGTGTGTGTCAGTGTTGTCGTGCCCTCCAAGATGTTCAGTGCTCAGAGGTTTGACACATTGGCATGCTCAGCTAAGGCCAGAAGAAAGAAAATGTAGAAATTTTACTGAAAGGAAGTCAGGACTCCACCCTCTAATTCTAGTCATCAGGCTCTATCCTGAGGAACCTGAGACACCAGGGTCAGTGAGATTGACAGAAAGAGCTTCATTCCCTGCTGTGCCCTCCAAATGCCTTCATTATTTTTTTTCAACTGATTCCAGAAGCCCAATAGTATTGCTCTACCGATATCTTCCGAATTAACTCATAGAAGAAAATCAAAGTGAAAGACAGGTGGGTCAAGAAATCAGAAGCAGTGGACGTTGGATGTGAGTTCCACAGCCTTCCTCTGTCAACCCACCCCCAGGGCACACAGCTGCGTCCAGTTGTTGCCTCCGATTTGTTTCTATTGAACCATCAGAGTGTTTGATCTTCCTTTCTGTAAAATCATCCATGAGCCACTGCCATAGTGAGTCCAAGGTGCTGGTGTTTCTCACACTCAGAAGCACAGCCCTGGCTTATTACAGGCTCCGACTTCAAGTGTGTGGCTCTACTTCCCCATCTATCTTCTTTGTCTGTTTTGGTCTTGTTTCTTGATGTTTCAGAACACATGGAGAAGCTTCCACGATTGACGGTCCCCAGGGAATTAAGAGTCCATTGTGGCAGGGAGGCATGGTGGCCAGGGATGGAGCAGAAAGGTAAGGTTCACATCTCCAATGAGCACAGGAAGAGAGAGAGAGAGAGAGAGAGAGAGAGAGAGAGAGAGAGAGAGAGAGAGAGAGAGAGAGAGAGAGATTTTTAACAAATTCAAGGGGAGAATGAAAATTTACAAGTCACATTGTCATGGTACCTTTCAAAGTGGTGTATATCTAGAGCGATTATATTGTGCTCCATGGTGAAAAGCCTCATCTAATTTCTTGGGTTTGCTATCTGTCCATCTTTCTGCACCATCTGGTTCTCTCATGGATACTATTGTAACTGAATGAGAATAATGAGAACTATGGAGAGAATCCTGTAATTAAAGAAATCCTCTCTGAACTTTCCCATTATGAACACTTATAACCACTCACTGTGTGGCTTAGTGTCATAGGAACACACTGATCTATCCTTTGATTCATGTTAACATCTATTATCCGATGAACAGCGTCGTATAACACAGAAGATAACGAAAAGAATCTATGATGCATTCCTGCTTCTCAAATTCAAGTAGAAAAAGATTAAGAATAAACAGAGAACAGGATGTTGTGACACACGCCTTTAATCCCAGTCCTCCATAGACAGCCACTGGAAGCCAGCCTGGTCTACAGTGTGAGTTCCAGGACAATCAGGAATGATGATGATGATGATGATGATGATGATGATGATGAAGATGATAAACTGAAAAATGATTAAATGAAGAATAAATGCCAAACATGTACAAAGCAGTTCAAAACCCAAAGCCAGGTGTGGTGTCACACTCCTTTAATCTCAGCACTTGGGAGGCAGAGACAGGCAGATCTCGGTAAGATCAAGACCAACCTGGTCTACAAAGGCAGTTCTGGGCCAGCTGGGGCTACAGGGAGACCCTGTCCAAAAAAAAAGACATTTCAAGTTCAGGTAATGGAGAAATAGCCAATGTTAACAGCATCACTGGATGCTATTGCAGAGGATCAGTTTTTTGTTGTTTGTTTTTTTGTTTGTTTGTTTTTCCCCAACAACCACATGCTAGTTAACAACCAACCAACCATAACTCTAGCTGCAGGGTGATCTGACATATTCTTCTGGCCTCCATAGGCCTTGCAGGCATGACACTGAGGCATTTATGTACATGCAGGCAAAATACTCATCCCCATAAAATAAAAGCAACAAATAGATCAAAAATGGTTCAATTGGTGGGGTCGTAACTTGAAGAAAAATACATCAGAAGTTATACCAACACAGAAAGATTACAATGGTAACACTGATAAAACAACACACAGGAACTGCTGTCAGCTTACAGTGATAGCAGCTGAAACAATGGTTTATGCAGGTATTTTAACAGAAGAACCAAGAGCATTTAAGATAGACTTGATGGTACACATCTGCTATCCCAAAACACATGAAGGAGGAACACCCATTCAAGGCCTGTGTGGGCTACATAGACCCTGCCTAAGAATGAATGAATGAATGAATGAATAAATAAATAAATAAAATTTTATAAGAGGTGTAAAATTTAAGAGAGAATCAGAGATGACTCAATGTTAGTAAAAGCACCATTCACTGAGATATGAAAAATCGAGAATAAGCTGGTATGCAAACCATGATTAGGTAAGTTTTGAGCCTCTTGAATTCAAGGTGAATAAGTACGCAGTTGATAGAAAGCAATAATGAAATCACATTTAGAAAGCACATGAATTATAAACAATGCAAATACAATCATTGCCATGGCTATATGAGGTAATGTGGGAAGCTGGAATAGACAGACTATGTAAAGGAAAACAGAAGAGAAGATCCTTGGGAGGAAAAAAGTTTTATGCCAGCCAAACTGACAAAGAGAAAGAAAGAAATTCAAAACATAAGAAGCTGCTAAAGGGTTGTGCAAGAGGACAGTAGAGAATCAGTGGTTTTGCACAGTGACGATCACTGCAGACAAGGACAGGGATAGTTTAGGGTGGTGCACCAGGTGAAAACAACCTGCTTTGAATGGGTTATACTTTTTTTCTCAATTTTTTTATTGTTATTAAACTTGTTCCATAAGTCATACATCATTTCTCAATCGAATCTAGAGTTGCTTCCCTTATACTTTTAAAAAATGAGGCACTTAGCATGGTTTTGTGTTATTACTGAGCTGGTCACAACTATTCAGGAGAGCTGCAATTGGAAGCGGAAGAGCAAACTTAATCTTAGGGCAACAATACATAACCCAAACTGGATCAGCTGAGTCACCAAGCTGTGGTGAGTGACACTGATTTCACTATTGTGGTAAATGGGCAACTGTGCTCTGAACAACAGGTTTTACCACAGAACTACCTAGTTCACTTCGTGTTCAGAGAGACAAAAACACATTAAGAAACAGTCTGTTGCTTCCCTGGATTTTAAGGGACATTAAGGTTTATGTTTATACTTCCCTTTGTTGATGATGCTTGGCTTGTTTTTTTAAAAAAAATATTTATTATTTTAAATTATGTTTATATGTGTGTGTCTATGTGTAGGTATGCGTATGTGAGTGTGTGTGTCCATGGAGAGCAGAGTCATCCATCCTCCTGGGCTTGGAATTATATAGGTGGTTGTGAGCTGCCCATGTGGGTGCTGGGAACCTAAGAAAGATAAGTACTCAGAACCCCTGAGCTATCTTTCTAACCCACTTTGTTTTTATTGTTTTGTAGGTGTTTTGCTGTTTTGGTGGGATGCAGTGTGGGTGGATTTTGTTGTTTTGCTTTGTATTGTTGAGACAGGAACTCATTCTGAAGCTCAAGACAGTCTGGAACTCACTACATATGGCAAGCTAGCCTCAAACAACACAGGGCAACCTGCCTTGCCTCAGACTCCTGAGTGTGCTACTGGGATGACAGCCAGGAACCAGCAAGCCTACGTCATTCTCCTTGGGAATAATCTCACCTTAACTTCTTTAACACCAGTTCAGTTATCTGCTGGTTTTGTATATATTTACAACTAGGGCTTTCTTCGATTAGAGTTACCTATGATGCCCTCACTTAAAACAACTGTGAATTTTGAATGAAATTGTAGACTTCTCATACTTCCCCAAATACCTTGCAAATTTGTGAATACTTGTTTCTAAAAAAAGAACTCAAAATGACTTCTGATAAGTGACGTAGCTTTTGTGGTGAGATGAATAGAGACCTTAGAGGAAGCAGAGCGCAGAAGTTACATCCTCATTTGGTCACAAATGAGTTCTGAAATTTTAATGGAAAATATAAGGTGAGTTTTCCTAAAACCAGTGAACTTGAAAAACACATTGTGATTTTCAAAGTAAGAGTGTTAAATATATTGCCTAAAAGGTAGCTTTATCATACAACCACTCAGAAAAGCTTATTAACGAGCTTACTGCCTACAATCACCTTATGTAGTCCCACCCCTTTACAATGACTTTGCAGTTAAAATGAGTTACACTTGAATTTTGTGTTTAAAATCAGACTGTAGACACACAGGCCAGAGTTACGTCTTGCATGTTTTCCTTCCTATACTTGCTTCTTAGGGATAGTTGTTGTGAAACATAGAACAATAATGCTTTTGGCGTTTAAGTCTGGATAATGGAAGATAGTTCCTATTTTGTCAATTCAATAGTTCCTATTTTGTCAACTCAATATTCAGTAAGTTTTGCTGTATTTGTGGATATGAAATGCTTGTTTATTCCAACTGCATTCAACTCAGTACAGTCATCATTCAAACCAATCATATATCTGTTCAATGGAAATGGATGATATATATATATATATATATATATATATATATATTTTCTAGGATCTCTTTAGTTATTTTTCATAAAAAGGAACATCATCAATGTATTTAGCCTGAACGATGCTTCTGAAAATGAGTTTCAGATCACAACTAATCTATAATTTAAACAATTGATGCTGCTTTCTTGCCATCCTAGATCAGTTACAAACTATTTAATAGACTTGTTATCCTTTGTTAATCTGTTTCTCTGCCTGCCTTTCTTCAGATGCAGCTATATCTTACGGAATTTCAGTTCCTCTAATGAACTAACATTTCTTTTATTTCTGAGAGTTGCATTTATTTATTCTTTTTTTAATCTTTTTAATTTATTTTTTATGTGTATGAATGTACTGTCTGCATGTAGGTTTGTGCACCCGTGTCCTGAAATGCCACGGAGGTCAGAAGAGGTCGTCGGATTCCCCTGGAACTGGAGTTAAAGACGGTTCTCAGCTGCCATGTGGGTGCTGGGGATAGAACCCGGGTCCTCTGCAAGAGCAGGTGGTGCTCTTAACTGCTAGGCCATCTCTCCAGCCCTTATTCTTGTTTTTTAAAAAATGGTTTTCTAGGCCATCAGGCGAGCTTAGTGGGTAAAGGTGCTTCCTGCCAAGGCTGACGTCCTGAGTTCAAATCCAAGAGACCCACATGAAAGAATCAAAGAATGAACTCCTACAAGTTGTCCTCTGACCTCCAAATGCATTTCTCCAACACACTAAATAAAGAAATAAAGTAATAAGCGATAAATAAGTAATTTTAAACTTTTTAATGTTTTCCTGTCTTTTTCAGGTGGTAAACTTTTGACCACAGTTCACTTTTCAGCTTAAGTATTACTTGTTACATAATGCTACACTGAGACCAAAGGAAATTCTTCTCTATACCTTTTTTTTTTTTTTTTTTATTTTTGAGACAGGGTCTCCCTTTAATCCCAGCTGGCCTGGAGCTCACTCTGTAGACCAGGCTGGCCTTGAACTCACAGAGATCCGCCTACTTCTGCCTCCCAAGTGCTAGGATCAAAAGCGCACTGTCACCACACCCTGCAACACCTTTTAAAGAATCACTTTCTCTCAGCACAGCACGCTCTGTCACAGTCATATTTCTTTTAGCTCAATCCTGCCTTTCTCAGCTAAAGGTGTTGATTTGAGACCCCTTCCTAATTACTTTATTCATAAAACCTCTGTTCAAGAGTTGTTTTCCTGAAGAATTACCCTCCACCACAGTCTAAAACATTGGAGGCATACCCCAGGCTGTATCTCAGTAGTTGTCTGGTTTGAATGGGTGGCATAAAAAAATACAAACAGGGTTGGAGAGATGGTTCAGTGGTTAAGAGCACTGGCTGCTCTTGCAGAAGACCTGGGTTTGAATCCCAGCACCCACATTGTGGCTAAAAACCACCTGTAACTCCAGACCCAAGGAATCTGGTACCCAATTCTGTCCTTTGAAGGTACTACTTCATGAGAAGGGTGCAGTTACATAAGCATAGGCAATACAAGCATAGAAATAAAATAATAAATAAATAAATAGACATATAAACAGATCCCTCCATGAAATCAAAGACAGTGACAGTCACTAAAACCAACTTTATTGGGAGGTAGGAAGTAAACCCAAGGACTTTTAATAATCTGACAAGCATGTAATTTTTTTTAACTTGAAGCTAGAGAGATGATGGTTCAGTTCAGTGGTTAAGAGTACTTCCTGCTCTTCCAGAGGACCTGGGTTCGGTTCTCAGCACCTACATGGCAGCTAAGTACTATCCTTAACTTCAGTTCCAAGGGATCTGTTGGCGTCTTCTGACCTCAACAGTCACTAGGTACATTTCCATGCAGGCAAAACATTCCTACACATAAAATGTTTAAAACAGCTGGGAGTGGTGGAGCATGCCTTTAATCCCAGCACTGGGGAAGCAGAGGCAGGCAGATCTCTATGAGTTCAAGGCCAGCCTGGTCTACACAGTGAGTTCCAGCTCAGCTGGGACTACAGGGAGACCCTGTCTAAAAAAAGACAAAATTAAAATGAAGCTGAGGAGAGAAGAGTGAGAGCAGAAAAATGTTAAAGCATAAATTAAAAGACCAAACAGCTCATACCGGAAATAATGAGCTCAACACTGATGATCTGCTCTCACTCTTCTCTCCTCAGCTTCATTTTAAGTTTGAAAACAAAAAGTTTTACAAAGTTAATACCCACAGAAAACAGCAGCCTAACAAACACTTGAGGGGGCAGAAGGGTTTGGGGGACTTCAAAAAAGACTCTTCGGAGAGTTCTTTCATTGTTGGACTATTTGGAATTCCCCTAAAATTCCCACCCATGGGTTTTGACTGTATTTAATATAAAAAGTACCTTTCTCAGTGCAAACAGCCTTTTCCCCTAGGGACATTTGTCAAAAACAGCACCAGTTACCGAACACCGCAGTTGCCCGAAGTGGGGCTATGGCAAGATATGATTTAAGTGGAGCCCCCAATGCCTCCTGTGCTAGAAGCTCAGTTCCCCATTGGTGCCTAGAGGTTCTGGAACCTTTTGCCAGTGGAACCCAGTGTGACAACTTAGGTAATAGGATGCTGCATTTGGAAGGGTGGATCTCATGGAATCCCAGTTAATACCCATGGTACTTGGCTGTGATGAGAAGATCCTGCCCTCTGAGTCTTTCTGGCTTCCTGTCTCCTCATGTGGCCCCTTTCTTGTACAGAGTTTCATCAGTGTGATACCATCTGCCCTGGGGCAGAGGCCAAACCCAATGGAGTCACCTGATCTTGGACATTCAGCCTCTCCCACTGTAATATAAATAAACGTCTTTGTATATTATCAGGTCTTGGTCACTTTGTTATAACAGGTAAGATTAAGACAGGTAGCAATAAAGGTTGGAGCAAATAAAAGTTGGCCAAAAGGATTGAGAGGAAACTTGGGAATAAGAGGTTCATAGAGGGGGCTTTAATCTTTTCAACATATTACCTAGAATAAAAAAATATTATGTGCATGTATAGAGCTGGGCAGAGGCCCAAGACAAAACTCAAAACCCCTAAATTCTCCCTCTAATTGTAAAGCTCCCCACAAGCAGAAATAAAGGCAAAAAAATGGAATTAACAGTTTTAAATACTTACAAAAAACTAAGGCAATTCATGCCTAAAGAAATAAAAGAACATTTGAGGATAAAAATTAGCTGAGCATAACTGTGCTGCCTGTGATTTCGGCACCAAGGTGATTGAGGTGGGAACACCATTAGGAGTTTGGAGCCAGCCTGGACTACAATGCAAGTTCCAGGCTAGCCTGGGCTACAGAGTGAGAGTATGTTGAAAGTGAAAGAGAAAGAAATAAAGGAAGGGGACAGAGACAGAAAAGCTATTATTTCTAAGAATAACCAAATAAAAATCTTAGAGTCAGTAAAGAAAGTAACTGAAAATTTTTACTGAAGAGGCTCAGTGGCTCTACAAATTATGGCTGACTGGAAAAAAAATCTAATGAGTGTTAAGACAGGTCAACTGAAAAGGTCAAATCTGGAAAAGACAAAGAAATTGGACTGAAGAAAAGTAAAGAAAGTCTCTGAGAGCCTAGTGACAATAGCATCACATTAGAATAAACTTAAGGGGAGTTTCAGGGGAGAAATGAAAAGGAAGGAAAGGGATATTTGAAAAACTAAAGACCAAATATTCTGAAATCTATTTAAAAAACATTCAGCTCTACTTAAATAAACTCAGTAACTTTCATATATTGTTGGGCCCTGTGGACCCTCCATACTCATGGCACGGAAGAGAATGCGGCCTACTGTAATCCCCTGAGCCTGACTGGAGTTTGGCTACCTGTCTTTGGCCAGTCACTTCGGCACAGGAGTGACTCAGCATAGCCCGACCTAAAAGTGCCTCTACCTGGATACAACCAATGTGGCGAATTGGCCCAAAGCTATCCTCCCACTCTACGTATCTCCTCTCCCGCCTTCTTTTCCCCACCCCTCCCGCCAAGCAAATATAAGCACTGCCTGATGCGATAAAGTGAGTCCTTGCTTTGACGAGACTCCCGACCCATGTGGTTCTTTTTGGGTTGTTGACACTCGCCATCCAGAGACAGGCTGGCCAGACTCTCCCTGCATCTCACCTGCTGGAGGAGCAGGCAAGCTGGTGCCCCATGTGAGGACAGTTTCCTTTGCGAAGTTCGCTGATGGGCCAATCGCTCTGCAGGTGAGTGTACTCCCATAAATTATGGGAAAGTCTAACTCTATTTGACCCCACTCTGGAGTCCATGAGAGTTTTGCTCAAAAGCAGAGGCCTAGACCTCTCAGATAGTCAGGTCCTCCAGGCCTGGGGATGTTTACTTGAAATCACTTCCTGGCTTCCAGAGAGCAACCTTTTTTTTTTTTTTTTTTTTTTTTTANATAAAAAAATATTATGGGCTGTTTGCGTAGCGAGTGGGCAGTAGCCCAAGACAAACTCATAAACCCTAAATTCTCCCTCTAAGTGAAAGCTCCCCCACAAGCAGACATAAAGGGCAAAAAAATGGAATTAACGTTTTTAAATACTTACAAAAAAACTAAGGCAATTCATGCCTAAAGAAATAAAAGAACATTTGAGGATAAAAATTAGCTGAGCATAACTGTGCTGCCTGTGATTTCGGCACCAAGGTGATTGAGGTGGGAACACCATTAGGAGTTTGGAGCCAGCTGGACTACAATGCAAGTTCCAGGCTAGCCTGGGCTACAGAAGTGAGAGTATTTGGAAAGTGAAAGCGAAAGAACTCAAGGAACTGGGACAGAGGACAGAAAAGCTCTTATTTCTAAGAATAACCAAATAAAAATCTTAGAGTCAGTAAAGAAAGTAACTGAAAATTTTTACTGAAGAGGCTCAGTGGCTCTACAAATTATGGCTGACTGGAAAAAAAATCTAATGAGTGTTAAGACAGGTCAACTGAAAAGGTCAAATCTGGAAAAGACAAAGCAATTGGACTGAAGAAAAAAGTTAAAGAAGAAGTCTCTGAGAGCCTATGGACACTTAGCATCACATTAGAATAAACTTAAGGGGAGTTTCAGGGGAGAAATGAAAAGGAAGGAGGGAAAGGGATTATTTGAAAAAACTAAAAAGACCAAATATCTTCTGAAATCTATTTAAAAAACATTCAGCTCTACTTAAATAAACTCAGTAACTTTCATATATTGTTGGGCCCTGTGGACCCTCCATACTCATGGCACGGAAGAGAATGCGGCCTACTGTAATCCCCTGAGCCTGACTGGAGTTTGGCTACCTGTCTTTGGCCAGTCACTTCGGCACAGGAGTTGGACTCAGCTAGCCCTGATCCTTTAAAAACATGTCATCTTACCTGGATACAACCAATGTGGCGAATTGGCCCAAAGCTATCCTCCCCACTCTACGGATCTCTCTCTCCCGCTCTTTTCCCCCACCCCTCCCCAAAGCAATATAAGCACTGACTGATGCGATTTTTTAAAGTGAGTCCTTGCTTTGAAGAGACTCCCGACCCAATGGCGTTCTTTTTGGGTGTTGACACTCGCCATCCAGAGACAGGCTGGCCAGACTCTACATGCATATAACCTTGCGGAGGCGCAGGCCATAAAGCTGGTGCCCCATGTGAGGACAGTTTCCTTTGCGAAGTTCGCTGATGGGCCAATCGCTCTGCAGGTGAGTGTACTCCCATAAATTATGGGAAAGTCTAACTCTATTTGACCCCACTCTGGAGTCCATGAGAGTTTTGCTCAAAAGCAGAGGCCTAGACCTCTCAGATAGGCCCTCCAGGCCTGGGGATGTTTAATTTAAATCACTTCCCTGGCTTCCAAGAGCCAACCTTTTTTTTTTTTTTTTTTTTTTTAAGTTTAGTTTTTATTTATTTATTTTTTTAAATTAGTTTTTTTTTAAATTGATCGCTTTTGTGCATTTCATACATTTTTTTTCCAATTCAGTTCAGGCTTATTCCCTTTCCCTCCCCCCCCCCCCCCCCCCCCATCCCCAGATCATGCACTCTGACATAACTATCCTGAATCTTTTTCTCACGTTTTTTTGTTTTCATTTTTAGCTATAATTGATAATTCCATGAGTACAAAGCATCCTTCATGTAAAAAAAAAAAAACCTATCTGCAGGCTGTTGTGCCAAGTGTACCAGATGGTCTCTGGAATGCCAGAAGTGTTACCAAAGGCCACAAACCAATAAAGCAAATATGGGTCTTCCTGCTTCACAGCAGGACTCCACCGTCAGCACCACGCTACACCTCACCTGCCTGGAACTATGGCAGCAGAGGCAGCCCTGTGCCTGTATATCCCAAATTCTAATTGGCTATTGGTCTCCCCTTGGAGAAATAACCATGGCTGATGCACAAGCTTAAATCCTCTACAGGTTAGTAGATGTTATACCCACAGTAAGACCCTGTATATTTTAACAGGGGGAAAATTGTAATTCATCGGTTAACATATCCAAACCTGTGTCTATGCTAAAGTACCTACCATAACTATTGGTGCCGCTTAATACCTATATATCTAAATTGCTTGTTCTTCATTAGTCGGATAAAAAGGTTATTCCTGGACTAAACTGTCAGCCATGAAAGGAAACAGCCAGAATTGACCAGAGTCCAAGTCCAGCTCCAGAGAGATGGGAACTGTTCTGCTCTCTCATCCACCTGTGCCCCTTCTTCTTCAAGCCTAGGGAACAACCTGCGGAAAGGGGCCTGGTAGGCATGTAAGCGGTTGCAATTGGGTTGAATGGTGAAACTACAGCAATGTAGTTGGACACTCATCATTGATCAAACTTGATTGGAACAAGACAAGCTGGTCCCCCCCCTGGATGGTGGGGCTGTAGGTGTTGGGCACAACAGCCTGGAGATAGTTTTTGCATGAAGGATGCTTGTTACTCATGAATTATCACTTATGCCTAAAAAAATGAGAAAAAAAAAAAAAAACAAGGAAGAACTAGAGAGAGAAGAAAGATGCAGGACAGTTATTGGCAGAATTTTGCTGATTTGGGGATGGGGATGGGAGTGCTGTAGCGCCCCAATGTGGGATTGCCGAAGGGAAAGGAAGATAATAACCTGAGACTGAATTGCGAAAAAATGTATGAAATGCACAAAGCATTTCAATCAAAAAACTTAATTTAAGATGGCCTAGCGTGTTAAGAGCGCCGACCGCTCTTCAAGGACCGGGTTCGTATCCCCAGCACCCAACATGGCGGCCGAGAACCGTCTGGAAACTCAATTCCAGGAGAACTCCAGTTCCGGGAAATTCCAGAGACCCTCATTCTGACCTCGGCGCTGTGCATTGCCACGGACATCGGGTGCACAAAACAGCATGCACGACCAGTACATTGATCACACATACAGAAGACATAAATAAAAAATTAAAAAAAAAATAACTAATTTAAAAAAAAAATTTTTTTTGAAATAATGGATCTATACCACTGCCACCTACATGGTTCGCTCTTTCAACATCTGAAACAAAGATTGCAACAGGTTATTAAGAGGCTTAGTATATTGAAAATTCTTTAAAACAGTTTTCATGCCTAGGCTGGAGAAGGCTAAGAGCTTGGAGAAGATAGTCTATTAAAATCCACTATGTAAGGTTTGAGGCTTTAAAATGGTATACTTCAAAAAATGAACTAATACATATAATATACAATATAGTATACTAATAGAGAGAGAGAGAGAGAGAAAAAAAAAAAAGAAAAAGTTCAGAATTTATACAGAAATACAAATTAAACATTAAGCTAATGGACTTGATTTTCTTAGATAGCAAAAATAGTTCTTAATTCTGCTGAAGTTTCCTTTTGTCTGTTAAACTTCCCCCAAGATCTCGTCTAGAGGTCAGTCTTCTATGATGCAAATTGAGCTTGTAAATCTCCAGCTGGGTGGTGGCCACCACCTTAATCCAAAACCGATTATTTAATAATTAATATAATTAATATGGTTATAATGTTGTGATTACTGTTAAAGTTTTATTATAGAGTAATTATTATTAAATACTCCCCCAACAGGGAGACAATGATATTGACTCCCTCCTGGGAGTGTTTCACCCTGAGGATAGCCCCCTCTGCTCTTCCCTCAGGAGTGGACCCAGGATAGAAAGTATGACATTGACTCTCGATCCTGGCTGGTGGTTCTCATCCTGCCCCAGTGATGGAGGGACTTCAGAGACCCCAATGGGTCCACCATCAATGCCTGGAGGCTAGCCAGTCTGAAATGCTGTCTGAAGCCAAAATAGAGAACTTCAAGAGCAAATCCCTTTGTGGACCAGCTACTGCATGGCTTCACGTGCGCCTACCTCCTCCCTCTAGCGTTTGGACCCCTCTTCTACAACTCTTCCTAATTCTTTTTTTTTTTTTTTAATATTTTTTTTTATTAATTTTTATTTATTTCTGTATGTGTACAAATGTACTGTCTGCATGCAAGTCTGTGCACCCGTGTCGTGCAATGCCGCGGAGGTCAGAAGTGGGTGTCGGATTCCCCTGGAGCTGGAGTTCTCCTGGAATTGGAGTTTCAGACGGTTCTCGGCCGCCATGTGGGTGCTGGGGATCGAACCCGGGTCCTCTGCAAGAGCGGTCGGCGCTCTTACCCGCTAGGCCATCTCTCCAGCCCCACTCTTCCTAATTCTTACCCTCAGGCCCTGTGAGTTTAACTAAATCACTCAATTTATCCAGGGGAGGCTAGATGACATCAGGTCGAGGTCCACTATCACAAGCTTGCTAACCAGGAGCCAGAATCTTATGAATGGCCGTCTTCATATGATCACCCAACCCCCACCCTCCATGTGGCCAATGACGGGTAAGACCCCAGAGAGACTGGGGCAACCTAAGACAGGGCATGGATAGCTCTTTGGCAGACAGGAGTCATAGCACTCAATGATGGGTAAGATCTTTCTACACTCAGCCAACCTAAGAGAGGGACCAAAACCTTAGCTGTTTGTATCTCAAAGATGGGTAAGACTGAGTTTGCAAGAATAGACAACCTAAGACAGGGGCTATGTTTCTCCTCCTGCATTACAAAAACAAAAGGGGGAATTGTTGGGCCTGTGGGTCCTCCATACTCATGGTGTGGAAGAGAATGCGGCCTACTGTGATCCCTTGAGCCTGACTGGAGTTTAACAACCTGTCTTTGACCGGTCACTTCCACATAGGAGTGACTCAGCATAGCCCTACCTAAAAGCACCTCTACCTAGATACAACCGATGTGGTGAATTACTATTGGCCCAAAGCTATCCCCCCATTCTACATATCTCCTCTCCCGCCTTCTTTTCTCCACCCCTCCCGCCAAGCAAATATAAGCGGCTGCCTGATGTGATAAAGTGAGTCCTTGCTTTGACGAGATTTCTGACCCCCGTGTGGTTCTTTTCAGGTCATCAACACTCGCCATCGCGCTCAGCCCTGGAGGAGAGACAGGCTGGCTGGACTCTCTCCTCCATCTAACCTGCCAGAGGAGCTGGTAATATATGATACATCCCAAGAGATTTAGTACTAGATGTATTTAAAATGGTAACACCTCTACATCTAAGGGTCACAGAACATAGTGGAACAGGGGATGGAGAGACTACGAACGCATCTCTCAACTCTCACCAGCGAAACTTCCTTATGCAACAGAGGGCGATTAACCCAGGAAGCCACAACTGGCCAAAATGTAGAGAATAAGAGACCGCAGAGTGTGTGTCCCTGGATACTGCTCCATATTCAACCTCTGCCACCCAGGGTTCAGTGACCATTGTGGAAGAAGAGGTGGAAAGATAGTAAGAGCCTGGGTGCTGGATGACCACAAGGAAACAGCTTGAAAGTGGATGGGAACTTGCTGGTATGGGGTTACAACAATGCTGCCAACATGTACAAGACCCATGCAAACTCAAACCAGACAAAAACTCATCACAGATGTAGGAAGCAGACAGGAGGTCCCCATCTTAGCCAAGAAATTATTGGCAGCAGATTCCTGCTGGGTGAGGGAAAGTTGGTCTTCTTTTGGGAATGATGCAAGATAGGCTGACCAGGCTCCAGTGGAAGAACTCACACCAAGGGACATGGTGGGGATGCAAAGTTGATTAAATATGCCTTAACAAATATGACAGAATGCATGAAATATGGTGGGGGCCATACAGTTTCAGATAAGGGAGAGGGGCTATATATGATTAAGGTATATTGTATGAAATTAAAAAAAATAAAAATATGTATTGAAAAAAGACATGTTAGCATATCTGAAATGATAACAAAAAGAATCTTACAGATAAGCATGAGGAACAAACCTATATTCCCAACACTTTGGGGGCTGAGGCAGGAAGTTTAAACACAGTGGCTCAGGGTTTAGTTATCATAAGAAACTAAGCAGGTCAGAAAGAAATGGAGTAGTGTATTTAAAATCAAACAGCAGACAGACTATCAACAAGACTTTCATTTCCAGGGGCTAGAGAGATGGCTCAGCAGTTAAAAGCACTGGATGCTCTTGGAAAGGGCCCAGGGATGTTCCCAGCACCCACATGGTGGCTAACAGCCATCTGCAGCTCCAGTTTTTCGGGGGATCCAAGCCCTTCTTTGTTCTTCATGGGCATTGCATGCATGGCTGACTTACATACATGCAGGTAAAATGTTCACAAACATAAAGAAAAAAGAAAAAATCCAGAACACGCTGGGCATGGTGGCACATGCCTTTAATCCCAACACTTGGGAGGCAAAGGCAGGCATATCTCTGTTAGTTCAAGGCCAGCCTGGTCTACATAGTGAGTTCAGGACAGCTGGGGATACAGGGAAACCCTGTGTCAAAAATACAAAAAAAATTCAGAGCAATTTAATGTAATTTGAGATGGCTCAGTGGATAGAGCACTTTCTGAGTAGGAGGACTAGACTCCAGATCCCTAATATGTACACAAAAGCTGGGTGGTATAAATATTCAAATGGCAGAATGGCTCTGTGTCCATTTACTAAACAGCAGTGGTAGATTGCTCAGGAGGACCTAAGACATTTTCATCATGTGTTTTTGACTGGTTTACAGTACTAGGCAAGAATTCTTTCCTGTAGAGCAAGTCTCAAAATCAATTACAGAGAAGTTCCCTGACCAAAACTGTTGTGTCAATATTGCAACACTAGACACTTCTTCTCAAGACCATTTTGCCTTTTCTTCTCCTAGCAGCCTACATAGCAACTTCTGAAATTCTGAAAGTTAGGCATTGGGGGAAACTTTTCCTACTTAGTTTTAACTTGGTTTCACTATACCTTGTATGAAGGTATATGGTATCTTCAGCAATAGGACCTTATCAACTTGTTCTAGTGGGTAACAAAGAGGAATGGTAGTGTTAGAAATAAAATCCAGGGGCTGGAGAGATGGCCTGGTGGTTA
Organism: Rhizomys pruinosus; assembly: GCA_009823505.1. NCBI lineage: Eukaryota > Metazoa > Chordata > Mammalia > Rodentia > Spalacidae > Rhizomys > Rhizomys pruinosus. Next base: position 3,092,861 of record VZQC01010310.1, on the reverse strand, counting down.
AGAGCGCCAACTGCTCTTGCAGAGGACCCGGGTTCGATCCCCAGCACCACATGGTGGCTGAGGACCATCTTTAGCTCCAGTTCCAGGGGAATCCGACACCCTCTTCTGACCTCCGAGGCATTGCACAGCATGGGTGCATGGACCTGCATGCAGACAGTACATTCATACACATACAAAAAAAAAGAAAAGAAATAAAATCCAGGTCCAAGGACCCCACTAACACTGCACAAAGAACACACAGACAAAGCAAAGGTAACTCAGCAAGGCGATGTTTAGTTTTACAAATGGGTGTATTGTGTGGTCAGTCAGATTCAGCAGACACATAGGACGGGGAAGCATGACAGGTCTTAGCATAAGAGTACTTTGTCTTTTCCCATTGGCTGGGGTCTATCCTCACAGTTTTTTCTGGTTGGCTGTTTTAAAGAATCATTCCAAAGAGAGGGGGAAAAGTTCTACTGCTGTAGGGCATCAGGTTTGGAAATGCATACGTGCACCAGGGTCTTTCATTAAACAGAAGTCTTACTGAAGATATGGTGGGATTAAATGATTAGAATTCTTTGTCATAAACCAAACTTTTCTTTTTTTATTATTTTTTATAAACTAAGCTTTTCGTGCTTTGAAAAAATGACTAATATTTAATGTTATTTTATACTAATATCCTGTATTGCATTGGGTTCCACTAGGGACTCCCTGACCAACAACTCATAAAGAGGTAGTTCACTCCTACTACTGGGATTTTAATGTAATAACCATTGTTTTCTAGGAACATTACCAACCATGCAGGCTATCTCCCTTGTAACTCTTTTTTAAAGATCTTATTTATTTCTTTTGTGTGAATGTGTTTTGCCTAGATGTATGTAGGTATACCATGTGTATGGCTGGTGCCTACAGAGGCTCGAAGAGGGAATTGGATCCCCTGTAACTAGAGTTAAAAATGGATATTACCAACCACATGTGGGCTAGGACCAGAATTCCAAGGTTCTCTGGAAGAGCAGTAAATTCTCCTTACACCTGAATAAAATTTCATTGTTTATATGTATCACATTGTCATTATCCATCCATCAGCTGTTAGAAATCTAGGCTGGTTCCATTTCTTAACTATTGTGAATAGAGCAGCAATGAGCATGTATGAGAATGTATCTCTGTAATAGGTTACAGAGTGCCCAGGAGTGGACTCTCCACACTGATTTCCATAATTGTGCTCATTTACCCTCTCACTAACTGTGTATGAATATTCCCCCATCTGTTTGTACCCATACAGAAATGCGACTCAGCCTTGATCAGAGAAGCTTCTCTTTGCAACAAACAGCAGCAAATGCAGAGACTTATAGTTGGTCAAAGTGTTGAGAGTAAGTGATAGAAAGTGCTCAGTGGACATAATGGAAGAGGGGGACAAAAGAATGTAAGAACAGGAAGATAGAGAAAAAGGTGGAAAATTGTATTTTATGTGCAAGATGTAGCCACTGCAACTCTGATCTCATAGCAACTCTGGCTGAATGCACAGGACCTACACAGATTGAGACTGTCAGTAGTCAGTATGGAGCAAGCAGGGCTTGCTGGCCCATCCTTCCCTGATGACCTACTGGCTGCTGATGGATTCTAGGGGAGGGATATTTAAAATACAACTAAATTATCTGAAGCAGAAGCTGACATAATAGAAGAGCAAAGAGAGCTGAGCAAAAATGAGTGGATATTTCTGGACTCTGCTTTTGAGAGTGAGACAAGAGACCAAAAGGGAACCAGAGCACTCCAAGAGCACTATAAACTGACTATACTTAACAGACATCTATAGGAAATTACACTAAATAAAAGAATTAAGATTCTCCCCAGGGTAATATAGAAAATTCACCAAATCTTATTTTGGCTATGGCAGATCAAATAAGTTAAAGCTTCATCAGTTCAAAATGGCTAAATATGGCAGTTGCATGGATCCTCGCCTGCAGACACCACCACCAAAATGTCTTCATGTGTGCTTGCGGCTTCAAGTGCTGCCAGTGGCATGATCAAAGACTTTAACAGACACAAAATCAAGTCGAGGAGGTGGTTGACATCATGAGAGTCAATGTGGACAAGGTGTTAGAAAGAGACCCGAAGCTCACCGAGTTAGATGACTGCGCAGATGCCCTGCAGGCAGGTGCTTCTCAGTTTGAAACAAGTGCTGCCAAGTTGAAGAGGAAATACTGGTGGAAGAACCTCAAGACATGGGTGATAGGGATCGGCGTCCTGGTTTTTGTCAGCAGCATCATCATCATTATCATCATTGCTGTGTGGTGTGTCTCTTCATGAAAAACCAGTGAAACTGAAGACTGCTGCTCAGAAACTTTTCAAGCCTTCTGACTTAGAACCTGCTATATTATCAAGCTTACCCACTGTTATTTCCAAATGATTATTTTTGTTAGTTCATATACAGTTCAGTGTCTAGGAAATGCACCTTTGTTTGAATATGCACTCTAGACTAGCCGTGTGGCCAGCCTGCCCACGAGTTGCACAGTGCCTTTGCAGATTATGAGTGGACTGATAAAGAGGATTTCTCAGTGCCAGACTGCACAGTTGAGGCAGATGCTGCACTGATCACTTGCCATTAATTCCAGGAAGGGGGTTTTGTTCCAAGTCAGCTGTCCTCGTCATCTGATATGATCTTCAGAACCACATCTGAAGCCCTTGAGTAGCCGCATCTCCAACTTGTACCTTCCATAAAGAATACTACTGCCTAACAAGAATAACAACAGGCTGTGCCTTTATTTTGATACTTGCTTGTTTTAAGAGAACCCTCCTTTTTGTAAAGCATTACTGACTCCTGCTATATTTAAGATGCTGGTAGAGAGCTTTTGCCTTTCCATTAGATATGAACATGTTTACTTTCTTGTTCTTGTTCTGTATCAGTTGCTAAAATACTGTTTTAATCAGAAACATTACTCCTTAAAAATGTTTTTATAGAACTATGACCAAAGTTTCTATTTTGCCAAAAAGCTAAATACAAATAAAATATCCTTAAGTCTGTGCCTGACAGACTAAATTCAAGTAAGTGCCAAATGTAACTCAAGATGCCCTTCAAGAAAAACGTGAATACCGTGTGAGCCTTTAACATCTTGACTTCCTTGCCTGTGAAATGCTGTAGATAATGTAGCCCCCTCAGTTTGGAATCTTTCACAGGGGATAGAGGTGCGAGCTAAATGTCTACCAGTAGACAAGACAGAGTCTACCCAGCAGTCTGCAGAGCATCAGCGGAGGACTCCAGTGTCTGTCCTGGAATACTGTGAGAAGCAACCCTGTAGCCCTCATGTAGACATCTGAACACAATCACCATCTGGCCCAGTCCTCCTAGAACGGAGCTTCCTGAAGATTGTTTACTGCTTTCACTCGTTCCACTTCCTAGTCAGCTTTCTGAGTTATGCTCGGGGTGAGGCATTGGTCACTTCAGAGGGGCCAGGTAACTGGAGCTGTGTGCTGCTCTTTGGAAGTCGCTGTTGTCATCTGAGAGACTTTGGTTGTGTACTGGATACTTTAATCAGGGTGTATGGTTCAAAGGTGGGAGTTCAGGCTTGGATGAAAATGGACAAGGAAACAGCAAGGGAGAGACGCATAGGCTTTACTGCTCTGTGGACGGCTGCTACTAGAATGTTCTAGAATTTGTGTTTGCTTGCAGTGTGGCAGCAGTCAAGATGTCATAAAACTTGACTCATGTCTTTTAATATTTCTTCTCTGACGTCATTGAAACATGCCTTGCAGTATGCGGGGGCCTCTATGCTGGTCTGACCTTGGTGTTGCTGTCTCCTTCATACCCAGTCCCCTGTAACCCACTGGCTCCTGCAGTAACCTAGGAATACTGCACTTGTCTGTGCATTTATTTGGGAACTTACCTAATATAATGACCTAAATAAAGTGTTTATTAACATGAAAAAAAAATAAAAAAAAACAAAAAAAGCAAAAATGGCTAAATATATTCTTTGATCAACATGAGAGATTTGAAATTGGTAATAGTAGGATATGGAGAAAATGTATACATATATGAAAATTACATAAGTAATTACATAATATTTGAAATATATCAAAACTTATAAATTCCAGAGAAAGCATTACTTACATGGAAATGTATTGCCCAAAATATATTGGTAATAATAATTTACATTTTTTTTGAGATAGTGTCTCCCTGTAGCCTCAATTGCCCTGGAACTCACTTTGTAGTCCACAGGCTAGACTTGAACTCATAGAAAATCATCTGCATTTAGTTCTGGAATTAAAGGCATGGACTACCATGCCCAGAATAATCTATCCTTAAATAAAACAAAATTATAGTCAATATAAAGAACTAGACAAAGAAGAACAAACTGAGCTCATAGTAAAAAAAAAAAAAAAAAAAAAAAAAAAAAACTGGGTGAATTATGAAGATTTGAGACGAAATAAACATAACAAAGACCAGAACTGCAGGAAAGAAAAGTTGTTATCTGAAAAAATTACATTACTTTAAAAATCCTCAATGGGGGCTGGAGAGATGGCTCAGTGGTTAAGAGTGCCAATTGCTCTTGCAGAGGAACTGGGTTTGATTCCCAGCACCCACGAAGAGGCTAAGAGCCGTCTTTAACTCCAGTTCTAGGGGAATCCGACACCCTCTTCTGACCTCCGCACCATTGCATGAAATGGGTGCACCAACCTACATGCAGACAGTATATTCATACATGTAAAAAATAAAAAATAAATAATAAAAATTCCTCAATACTGATACATTATCTAGAAAGACCATGAATAAACAGAATATACTAATTTACTAATACTAATTGACATTGACTGCTACTCTGAACTCATATTTGTTATTGTTTTATTCAGTCTAGGTCTCTAGTACATACTGTGTTTGGCACTATGTAGGCACTAATTAAATTTTTGCTGAGTGAATGAATTAATAAATACGTTAGTGACTGTGACAAAGTGGGAGACAGTGAGGCGAATGAGATGCCTCTATGGGTAGAGGTGCTGACTGCACAAGCCTGCTGATTTGACTTTGACCCCAGAACCCATGTAGAGTTAAGAGAAGAAAACCGATTGCATAGAGTTGTGCTCTGACCTCCACACGTATGCTGTGGCACACACACATAATAAATAAAATACTTTAAAATATAGAAACTTCCCTACACCCAAGCATTAGCAACAATTAGTCTTAAAATCGCATCAACTCATCCTTCCAACCCAGGGCTCTGCTCCCTGAGATACCTGTGGGACTTTTCCCATTTTGAGGTGTCACTACTGGAGTACGTGAGCTCTGTTCTGTCTCTTCTTTATCTGATCTTCGACTTCCCACCCACTGCTTTAAACTGTATTCATGTAAGTCTTCTCTACAAGGCGTGGACAGTAACATTAAAAAAAAAATTCAAGTTGACTAATGTGGTTTTAAAGTTTCCTGTCAGAAGGCTAAGGCAATCATAAGTTAGGAACACAAAGTTCCTGAGCTTGGGTATAAAGATCAGTAATAAAGATTTCTTTGGGGCAAAAATTTTTTTCAGTGATTTTCAGGTTGATTTCCTACTCTGGTAAATCTCTGTCTCTCTCTCTCTCTGTCTCTCTATCATCTCTGTCTGTCTCTCTGTCTTCTCCTCTGTCTCTCTGTCTCTGTTTGTCTCTTTATCTCTGCATACATGTATATGTGGTGTACATGTGCAGACATATTCTTCCTTTATCTTTACCTTCTTCCGTGGGACCACTCAGGAGCAGGTGCTTCCACCATGAAACTAAGTGGTGAAGCCTATGTCACCTAATGGCAATGGCATCAATTCCATGCCCAAGTTGAGTTGTAAGAGGCCACTAAGACATTATAGCTAATATTTGTTAATAAAGAGCCAACTTTCGGGGTTGGGGAGATGATTCAGTCAGTAAAATATTTGCTACACAAGCATAAGGCCAGAATTCAGAAGCCACATAAAAATCTGGGTGCAGTGGTGTGTGCCTGGCATCCTAGCAGAAACAGGAGGCTTCTTGGAGATTGCTGATCAGCTAGCCATGATGAATCTGAACTCCAAGTGCAGAGCGAGTTCCTGCCTCAAAAAACATAGAAAAACAAAGATAGAGGACGATGCCCAACATCTACCTCTAACTTTCACATGTACCACACACATGTACCACACACACATGCAAACATACCTGAACACATACACGTGTGTAAAACACACACACACACACACACACACACACACACACTGAAGAGAGACAGACAGTCAGAGACATAGTGGTATATGGAAAGAGAGTAAATTTCAGCCACATGTTATCTATAGTTTTTGACTTGTTAATTCATTGAAATTTCACCATTACTTTATATGATAAGCACGGACTTTATGTCCATCTCCATTCTGATGCTAAGAAAATTGAGACAAGTAGCTATTCCTCTATTTTCTTCATATTGAACTTGGTTTTTCTCTATTTTTCATCCCCCAAGTAGAGGGATAGGTTATCTGGAATGGATTTTCTCAGAGGTGCACTACCCTGAGCCTAAAACACTGAGATTTCTAACCATTCTTGCTTATATGTGATGTGGTTGAAGTAAATAATCTAATTATCAGAATATGAGAATATGAGGAAGATGTAAGAATACTACTGGAAGGAGAATGATTTTGTAGACTGTAGGAGCAGCAGTGCCTAAAGCAGGGTGAGAATTGTGGCACCTCCTGGATTCCTGTTAAGCACACTAATTTGCAAGTGGGTAAAAAGTGATATCTGGTGCTTGCAAGGAGACACATAAGTGTCACTTCATGTCACTTCAGGTAATCTACCCTCCCACCAGGGCTTAGCATAGAGTGACTATTAACATCAAAGATCTCCCCTCAGTCCACAGGATGAAGCACAGAGTCACAAATACAAACCCAGAATGTGGAGAAATGACTGACTAGCATATTTCCTTAGGGTCCTTTCGTGTTCATGCAGCTGAGGAAAAATGGAGAGTTCAAGAAGAGATAACAGCATCAGAGTATCGAACTATGTGAAAAAAGAAAGAAGACAGGACAAGCTGAAAGATGAGGTGCCGTTATGGGAAAGGCTGTGGGGGTTGATAGGAGCACTCAAAGCAAACCACAGTCACCTGTCAGAGGAGATCCACATCTCCTATGGAGATCCACCCTCAGTATCCTTCCAAAACATTTGTGGGTATTGTACAGTGTTGTGTGGCTGCTGGCTTCTTGCCAATGGTTGATGGGAGGATCAACTATATCCATAAGCAGCTCCTTCCATGTACTGTCAGTGCTCAGCTTATGATGGGAACTAGAATCATGTCTTATATTTTATTGTATTAATAGGCATCTCCAGAAACCTGCATCTATGTAGGTAAAACAGGAATGACAATACCCAAGAAAGCATTTGTTTGATTAAGTTGGGTGGTTCTTCTTTTGTTAGTGTGTGTGTATGTGTGTGTGTTTGTGTGTATGTATGTGTGTTTGTTTGCATGTGTATGTGTGTTTGTGTGTGTATGTGTGTGTATGTTTGTGTGTATGTGTGTATGTGTGTGTGTGTTTGCGTGTGTATGTGTGTTTGTGTGTGTATGTATGTGTATGTTTGTGTGTATGTGTGTATGTTTGTGTGTATGTGTGTGTATGTGTGTGTATGTGTGTGTGTTTGTGTATGTGTGTGTGTTTGTGTGTGTATGTATGTGTGTTTGTGTGTTGTGTGTGTGATAGAGTCACAGTTCTCGCTGACCAGTAACTTGATATGTAGCTCAGGTCAGCCTCAAATTCCCAATCTTCCTACCTTAGATTCCCCAGAGCTTGGATCACTTGTGTGCACAACCAGGTCCAGCCTCATTTCGTGTTTTGTAAGATTCCCTTTCTTTTTTTTTTTTTTTTGAGATTGAGCAATACACTATTTTTATTTATTTATTTTTTCAATTTTTCATTATTAAACTTTTTCCATAGGTCATACATCGTTTCTCAATCGAATCTAGAGTCGCTTCCCTTTCCATGCCCCCCGCCCCACCCGAGTCCCTGCACTCTGCCATGCATGTCCTGTATCTTTTTCTGAGTCTTCCCAGAGGTTTTTTTTCAGTTCTTTTGTTGCTGTTCTCTCCAACTTGTATTGCTACAGTATATATATATACATATATATACAGTTATATTTATTAATACTATAATATATATATATATATAAATATACATACATACAAAAACATATCACTTGAATTATAGGATATTTTTTTCCTAAAAGATGTCATGTTTTCCTTAAGAAAGTGCTCAAAAGTTCCTCCTTGACAATTCCAAACAACTATCTTTCATGCACTTTTGCTCCACATGGGGGTTTTCCCTCCCATGGTCCCCCAAATGAAGTCCAGTAAGCACAGGTCCTGTCTCAACCCCCCCTGCACTGGCATCCATGATACAGCCCAGGTAGCCCAATAATGGCAGTCTATATTCTGATGAGGCTGACATCCCCTTAGCTGTTTAGTTCACAAGCTGGGTATCTCAGTAGTCCTCATCTGGCATTGAAGGTTTGGAGGATTCTTGGAGAGACATCAGTCCTCAGTCCATATTGGAAGGTTACAAAGCTGTGTCTCATGTCTTTGAGGAGTGCCAAAAGCGGTGGCAGCCACAGACTTGATGCACTTGCCAGTAAGAACTGAAGACAGGCCAAACAACAGTACTCTCTTTTTTCTTTTTGTCTCTTTACTAAGATCTCAAGTTCTATGTCTGCAGTACAGTTTCTCTAGTCTTACTGATTATTTATATCTGGTTGTACTTTCCTTTTGGATGCTTAAGGCCACACAGTTATCCCAGATTAACCAAGGTTTCTGTTATCTCAAGGTCAGTTGAAGATCTGCTCCTCAGGGGCCTCTCGGGATTTTTTTTTTGGGGGGGGGTGGGAGCCCCTTCCTCCTTTCAGCTTTTCATTTACCAGTTCCAAACATTCGAGGACAAAATCAGGTTTTGCTAGATCAGACTCCTTTTCTGAAGCATGAACAGACTTTCCTCTTTATAGACTGGACACTGGTTGAAGTCCCATTAGTGGCTCTCCAAGACCTCCCTGAACAGGAAGACTGGTGAACCACATTTGCAGGACATTTCAAGAGATGCCCCCATAACATAGTCCCCTAAGACTTAGTTGACCTCTGAGGGCAAGGAACAAAGTTATCCCTTAGGTCCCTCGGCCAAATTAGTATGGGAGTTAAGTATGGTCGTTAAGCACCCAGAAAGGCTAAGATGTCCTTTCTTTGACTGCTTCAGGCACATACCTCTCCATAAATCTTTGCAATTCTCATCAGACTCCAAAAGAGTAGGTACAAGCCAATAGATATTTGCCTGGAGATTCTAGTTTGTATGGGATAGACCAACGATAAGTCCAAACACAGCTTTGAATTTCACATAGATTTGCTTTAGGGAATTCAGTTCCTTCATCTGAGGAGTCTCCACTGTCATCAATGTCTGTGTCCACCGGTTCTCACTGCCTGGAGTCAGTGCTGCCTCTGGTGCTCCTGTGCTGGGAGGATCCACTGGGAGGATTCCTGCCACTGTCACTAGAACTATTTGGACATCTGCTGTTAAGCACTGAAGCTCGAATTCTGGAGTTTTGGGTTAGTAACTAACAGGGAAGAGGTATAAGGTACAAAGAGAAACAAGGGTGTTTGGGCGATATGCAGTACATCATAGTGTTCCCTAGGCCTAATTGTAGCTGGCTGGTCTTCTCTAAACTTGTGAGGATCTATCTAGTAGTACACGATGAATTGAATAATGTTTTTATACATTATTTTCTGTCAAAATTGTGAGGTAAAACAGTCTACTCCTAGAAGTTCTGAAAATGTCACAGCAAATATGCAAAATGTCACAGCAAAATGGGACCATTTCATTTTTGCATTTTTGTTATTCCATGATAAAATTACTATTTTATCATGCTTAATTAGATAGAACCACATGTATGAGTGAGAATTTTGGAGGATCGTTTATAGATTGCATTGTAGAAACTCTTGCGTCTCACTTTCACTTTCTCCTCTTTCCCCTTCCTTTGCTGATGTCCCTGTGAAAAGCCAGTTATTGAATATCCTTTACTTAGGTGGCTCAATCTTAAACGCTGGCATTTGAAATGTTCACGGTATAACTTGGTAATAAAGGAAAACCTGGCCATTTTATTGCGTTTTTATTTCATTGGGGGGGGCATGCCACAACACTCCTGAGGAGGTCAGAGAACAACTTGAAGAACTTGGCTGGGTCTCTTCTTCTACAATGTGCATTCTGGGGAGCGAATGAGGGTCATCAGACTTGGAGACAAGTGTCCTTACACGCTGAGCCATCTCACAGACCCAGAGACAGACATTTTGATGTCAAACTACGGTTCCATTTTTTAAAATATATTTTTGTTATTATTAAACTTTTTCATACATCATTTCTCAATCCAATTTAGACTCATTTCCCTTTCCAAGCCCCCTACCCCACCTGAGTTCATGCATTCTGCCATATATGTCTTACATCTTTTTCTGAGTCTTTCCAGAGATTTTTCCAAAGCAGAAGATTATTGTTTGGGGGAGAACTTCACTATTTCAGTGGTTTTTTTCCCAGTTCTTTTGTTGTTGTTTCCTCCAACTTGTATTGCTTTAATGTATGCATATATATACATATACATATATGTATATATATATACATATATATATATATATATGTCTCACCTATACTAAAATTATGTCACCTGAGAACAAACTGTATGTTATTTCCAAATCATATTTTAGGGTTCACAATTTTCCATTTTGATTTTTATATTACTCTAAAATATGCATGCATACCCTCCACCCATACACTAAAATTCCAAAGTCTGAAAATAAATGGCAGGTTAATTCTAGAACCTGTTAAGGGATTCACAATATAAGAGCACAGTTGTTTTCAGATCACAAGGAATATAACATTAAAGTTGCCCAGTTTGCCTTACAACTACATACTTGGCGCTACCATCCACAGATGAGGGATACCATTTGTTGTTTGTTTTTCTGGGACTATGTTATTTCACTTAATGAAATATCTTCTAGTTCCATCCATTTACCTACAAATTTCATGTTGTCATCTTTCTTTACTGCTGCATAGCACTCCATTGTGTAGATGTAGCACATTTTCTCTATCCACTCATCGGTTTAGGGGCACTTGGGTTGGTTCCAGCTCTTCACTATTGTGAAGAGAGCTGCAAAAAACATGGCTGTGCATGTATCTCTGTGGTAGGATGAGTCTGGTGGGTATATATCCAGGTGTAGGATAACTGGGTCAGGTGGTAGGTTCATTTTGAGTCTTTTTTTTAATTTTTATTTTATTTTATTTATTTCGGTATGTGTATCAATGTACTGTCTGCATGCAGGTTTGTGCACCCGTGTCGTGCAATGCCGCGGAGGTCAGAAGAGGGTGTCAGATTCCCCTGGAACTGGAGTTCTCCTGGAATTGGCGTTTTAGATGGCTCTCGGCCACCATGTGGGTGCTGGGGATCGAACTTGGGTCCTCTGTAAGAGCGGTCGGCGCTCTTAACCGCTAGGCAATCTCTCCAGCCCCTCATTTTGAGTCTTTTAAGTGCTCTCCACACTGCTTTCCATAGTGGCTGTATGAGTTTACATTCCCACCAGCAGTGGACGATTGTTTCCCTTTCCCCACAACCTCTCCAGCATTTGTTATCATTTGTTTTCTTGATCCTAGCCAGTCTTATCAGAGTGAGATAATATCTTAAAGTGGTTTTAATTTGTATTTCCTTAATTATTAGCGATGTTGAACACTTTTAAAGATGTTTTTCACTTGTGAAGTCTCTGTTCAGCTCTTTACTCCATCTTGTGAGTGAGTCACTTGTTTACCTAGTTCTTTGTTTTTTTGAGTAGTTTATATATTCTGGAAGTTAATGCCCTGTCAGCCGTGAAGGATTACTCCCACTCTGTGGGTTTTCTCTTCACTTCCCTGATTGTTTCTTTTCTTTTAAAAAAAGATTTATCGCTGGGCATGGTGGCACATGACTTTAATCCTATCGCTTGGGAGGCAGAGGCAGGTGGATCTCTGTGAATTCAAGGCCAGTCTGGTCTACATAGCAAGCTCCAGGCCAGCTGGGACTAAAGGGAGACTCTGTTTCAAAAAAAAAAAGATTTATCAATTTATTGAAATATTTTCATATTTTTACATGTTGTCTGCATGTCTGTAAATGCATCCATGGCCTGAAAAACCATTGGAGGTCAGAAGAAGGCATCAGTTCCCCTGGAACTGGAGTTATAGACAGTCGTTAGCCATCATGTAGGTGCTGGGATTTGAACCCAAGACTTCTGAAAGAGCAGTCAGCGCTCTTAATCTCTGAGCTATCTTTCCAGCACCTTAAGATTTATTTTTGTTCTATGTGTATATTTTGCTTACATATATTTATGTGTCTGGTGCCTGCAGAAACCAAATGAAGGCACTGGATCTTCAGGAACCAAATTACAGAAGGTTGTGACATGCACATGGGAACCGGGAACTCCACTTCCAGAGGATTTAATGCCATCTTCTGGCCTCCATGGGCATTGCACACATGGGTGCACTTACAGGCAGGCAAAACACACACACACACACACACACACACACACACATAAATAAAAATTAATAAAATTTGAAAAAAGAATTTATAAACCCATAGAAAGTGCCTCCAACATGCATTTACTTTTCTGTTTTATTTAGGGTTTATATTTTTGATGCAAACTCTGTAACTGTCAAGTGCAGACATGTCACAGAAGTGCAGCTTCTAACAAAGTAACATGAGCAGTATTTTTGAGATGCTTGGACAGTACCCACAGAAATAAATGTAAGAAAATAAACTCTATATAAGTATAGCCTGAGATCTACTCACTCCGTCAATACTTGTCAACTACTTGACTTGACAAACCAGGGGGAGGGGGTATGTTTCTCATCACACCTGTCATTTGCTCCCCAGCGCGTATTGAATATGACCAATTACTCATCAGTAGGTATTCTCCCTCCCCAGGATGTCAGAGGAGACAGAAAGTGCTGTAGAACCAGAACTTCTGCTCAGATGGAACAAGGGATCCTTCTTTCCTCGCCTCACCCAGTTTGGTGACATTGGCAGCGCAGTGAGGAGTCAGAACTTTCGTGGATCCCAGCAGTAAAAAGATCATCACTCCCTGTAGTGTCTTGATGTCAGGGAGGGGAAGTAATGACCCTTCCAACCATGAAAATATTAGGACAGACTTACAGATGACATTACTAGAATTATCTGACTAGTATAAAAAGGAGCAGCATAGAAATGCTTTAACAAGTAATTGTGAAAACATTCAAAATAAATGAATTTTTTAAATACTCGAAGATAAATAGAAAGTTCAACAAAGCTAGATTTTGATACAATCATCAGTGAAATTTAAGAAATAGAAGAAAAAGGTGAATTGGAAACAGAGAAATCAAAATCAACCCTGTGAAAAGAAGAAAAAAATGAATAAATTTTATTTTCAAAGTTAAAGTACTTGATATGTCCTTCTCCTCAGTGGAGGAGCAGGACAATTCCAAGTACAAACTGGAATAATATATTCAAACACATTCAACAAAGACTAGTGCTTAGAGAATAAAAAGAACTTTCAAACTAATAAAACAGTAAATAATCCTAGTTAGAACAGGTCAAAAGGTGAGCGTGTCTCCCCATAGAGGACAGGCAGAAAGGAACTAAGAATGTATGTTTTAATGTAGCTTGAATTGAATTTTCTGCATTTCATAAAAATTATCTTGATCATTTTTATACCCCCTCCCCCATCCCCATCTGCAACCCCCCTCTCCCATCATGCATTCTGTCATTTTTGTTAAGGCCTATCCGGTCAAATTAGTGCACCCAGACATCCCTGAGTGCAAGTTCATCCACAGAGGTCTGGTCAGCCTATGTAGCGTCTCTCCCTTAAAGAAGATCAGCTCTCCCTCACCCAACAGTAATCAGCTACCAATAATTCCTCAGCAAAGGTTAGAGCCTGCTGTCCATTTGTTCAGTTCTATGCTGGGCTTTTGCCTGACTGAGTTTGCATGCATCTTGACCATGCTGTCACCGTTGCTATAGGTTCATATGAGCAAGGTCTCGGGAGCTCGTAAGACTGTGTTTCCATGCATCATCCCCAACTCTTACAATCTTTTTGTCCCCTCTTCTACAATGGCCCCTGAGCCCTGAATAGGTGAAGTTTAATATAGGAATCCCGTTCACAGACACACACTCTGCAGACTCTTATTCTCTATGCTTTGGTCTTTTGTGTTCATGTTTTGTTGCATGAAGGAGCTTTGTTGATGAGATTTGAGATATGCATTAGTATTATCTTTATTCCTTATTCATGAGCATTAGGCATAGAGGTTCCATTGTAGATGTGTCACTTAGGGTTTTTTTTTCTCACAAACACTTATTAACTGTGTGACATATTGTGGAACTCTGTAATAGTCTCCATCTGTTGCAAAAGAAGCTTCCTTGATGAGTGGTGACATACTTTGGAAATATAAGGATACATATTCAGCACGTAGTAAGAAATTACCTTTGTCTGGGGATCTGACACCCTTAGGGTTTTCTCTACAATTTATGGCCTCTTCACTCCTATATATTTGGCTGTTTTTACAGTACCTAATATAATTTTTAAGTTTTAAGTCCAATTAGGTAGTTTTTGATTACCTCTAAGTTAAAGTGCTACTACTACTACCCCAGTATAGTTTGCTATGCCAGCCCTTGTGGTTATTAAGGGTTAAAGCTGGGGTTTAACCACTGATTGGTTTTACCTTAGCAGCTTCCATAGTGTCCTCTAAAACTATGAGAGGCAGCCTTCCAGGAGGAAGTTCCAGGTCTGTTCCAGCTCCATCGCTCCAAGTCTTGTGTTATTCGAAGTAGGTCCTGTCTTCAGCAATGGGGTCTTAACCTTCAAGTTCTGGGTGGCAATCAAGGGCTGTGGCAATGGCCTGTGTAATTTAGGGAGTCTTTTGGATTGCTTTGACCAATAAATTGAAGAGTGACTTCTCGTCTGGCACTGTTTCTTGTTATGTAGCCTTCAGCTATACACATGGACTCATGTAGAGATATTGTATTGTAACTCTAGCTTTTCACATCAGCTAAACATCATTTATCATTCCTCTCTCTCTTTCCCTGTTTGATCCTTCCTTCCTTCTCCCCAATTAAACTATCCCCATTTCCCCCATTTCCCCCCTGATAATACCCGTCTCCTCTCCTATTTTTGGCTGGACAGCTCCCCGGCTTATTCCAGTGCTGGCTGGACAGCTCCCAGTCTTTCTCTGTGCACAGGCAGGAAAGCCTCAGCCTTTCTCCAATTGGCCTGGCCCAGTCCACTCTGGAAACTCCAGAGCCCCTGGGTGGTGCCAAAGTCTGGGTTCCATGAGACTGATGCAGCCTGTCCCCCAGATGTTGCCCGCCACCCTGAAGCCGCCAATCACCCCACGCCCTTATATGGGAGCAAAGCAGCACCTGATCATCAGGTGGACCAACTCCTGGCTGACAAATCATCTCCCCTCCTGATAGGACCATGACATATCAGCTAGGCGGTAGGCCGTCCAATCCCTGACTGACATGTCATTCCCTACCCTGCCCAGGGCTATAAAAGGCCTCCATCTTGGATCCCTGGGGTAACTTGGCCTAGCGGTTAAGAGCACTGACCTCTCTTACAGAGGACCCGGGTTCGATCCCCAGCACCCACATGGCGGCTGAGAACTGTCTGAAACTCCAATTCCAGGAGAACTCCAGTTCCAGGGGAATCCGACACCCTCTTCTGACCTCCGCGGCGGCATCGCACCACACGAGTGCACAAACCTGCATGCAGACAGTACATACATACACATACAGGAAAAAAAAATCCTGAGCTTGGGATGTTAGGCTGGAGGTCTGGGACAAATGCCAAAATGGTGTGGACAGCAAGCTCCTTGCCCTTCTCTTCCAGTCGGGAGCCCCTGCTTACAAAACCCCATACAAGATACCAGATAAAGCCAACACCTAGTTCTGGATTCCAAAGTGACCATTGGACCTAAGACCCACCTACAGGGCCCTAAAACTCACCTAATAAGAACAATATCCCTGTACCTTGCTACCACATCACCACTTCCCCTCCCTTCCCCTTTACAAAGCCCCTACCCAAGCCAGGCATGGTGGTGCACATCTTTAATCCTAGCACTTGGAAGGGAGAGGCAGGTAGATCTCAGTAATTTCAAGGCCAGTCTGGTCCACAGTGTGAATTCCAGGACAGCTGGGGCTACAGGGAGACCCTGTCTCAAAAAAAAAAAAAGCCCCTACCCTAGCTCAGGGGTGTGTCTTCACTGACCTTGGCCTGTGGGATCAGTGAACTCTCCCAGGAATGATCTTGTCCCATTAAACCCTGCTTTTATATTTTTCATTTGGCTAATCTGGCTTATTGTGTTGGTGGAGAAACAGTTCAGAAACAATACTAATGGTTGGCAAGGGGAAACTGGGTCACTTGGGCATTGTTAAGGGGAACACTATATACTACAGTCTCGCTGGAACAGAGTTGAACATGTTTCTAACTAAGCAAGGGTTGTGTGATACTCTTGCCTAGAAGGTATGAACCAACGTCTACTGATTCCAGAGAGAGAAGCAATGAAAACGAAGTCTCACTTGGTGAACCAGTGAGATTTATTGGGGAGACTCACAGGATTATGTGTGATTAGTTACAAGAGCAGAAATGACCTAAAGACAGGGGCCTCACCCAAAGCCACCCAGCGTGAGGGACAGCTCTCCAAAGCAGGACATCTGGAGCTCACTGCACAAGTTGCAGGCCACTCAGGAGGTTAGAGTATCTCCTCTAGGTAGCCCAGCTGGTCTAAGGGTGTCTCTCATCAGTATTTAGGACTTATTTGTGTTTGAGGCTGAGAGGCCCATAGTGAATCTTGTCAGTTTCATGGATTTTCTGTTACCTCCCTTTACAACATCCTGTTGTTTCGCCTCCCTTTAACATCCTGTGCTTAAAGAGCTTCCAGTGGGATGGAAGGTTCTGTCTCAGAGGAAATTGCCACACAACACCAAGGTAGGGGTGGAGGATAATGGTGTAGGGAAATGGGCTGAGAGCTAAAAGAACAACAAAAAGATTCTTCATGCTTATAGATCTGTTCTCCATGTTAATCGTACCAGTATCGACATCCTGGATATGAACATGGGCTATTGTTCTGTAAGAAGCTGCCATTGGTGGAAAGGTTAAAAAAAAAGGGCTTAAAATTTCTTCTTCTTTTTCTTCTTCTTCTTCTTCTTCTTCTTCTTCTTCTTCTTCTTCTTCTTCTTCTTCTTCTTCTTCTTCCTCCTTGTCCTTGTCCTCCTTCTTTCCTCTCCTCTTCCTCTCCTTCCTCTTTCTCTTCCTCCTCCTCCTTCTTCTCCTCCTCCCCCTTATCCTCTGTCTCTTTCCTTCTCCCTACTTTTTCCCCTCCCCCCTTTTCCCCTCCCCCTCCTTCTTCTTGTAGGTCTTCTACAGGTAGCCCAACTCTGTGCTCATGACTGTGATGGACCAGCCATAGGCAGAAAACAACATTTCATATCACTCCTCCCCATTCCCCGGCTTATAAAATCTTGGGGACCTTCTTCTGCCATGTTCCCTGGACCTTGGAGGAGGCAACAGGAAGGTCCCACTTAGGGCTGAGTTCTCAAGGGTCAATTTGAGCACTTGTG
Source organism: Rhizomys pruinosus (assembly GCA_009823505.1). NCBI lineage: Eukaryota > Metazoa > Chordata > Mammalia > Rodentia > Spalacidae > Rhizomys > Rhizomys pruinosus. Next base: position 3,075,272 of record VZQC01010310.1, on the reverse strand, counting down.
AGTCTCTGGATTGTCCATGTCCGGACCTTTCAAAATGAAACTTCTTTGACATAGGCTGAGAGGAGCACCAGTCTGTGAGTATAAAAACGAATGATGGCTTGGTCACATGTCTATCTAGCAAACTATCAGTAATAGATACTCTCTTATGGGCTGTGACTGACCCAGGCTTTTGACCCAGTTTCTAACTCCAAGCATGTATTCTGTTCCATGGAGTGACCCTCAAATCCAGGTTGAAAGTGGTTGGTTATCTCCCTCTAAACAATTTTGATTTTTTTTTTTTTTGGTCTTTTCGAGACAGGGTCTCCTTGTAGCCCCAGCTATCCTGGAACTCACTCTGTAGACCAGGCTGGCCTTGAACTCACAAAGATCCACCTGCCTCTGCCTCCCAAGTGCTAGGATTAAAGGCCATAATGCTCCATGATTTTCTACCTCAGCAGCCTCTGATGCTATGATTGCCAGGCAGCATGAAGAAGATTCTAGCTTAGTTATAGCTTGATTTCTCTGGGTCCTCTATCTAAAGTCTATAGTGTCTTTACCCATAGGGTTTTACCATGTAGCTTTGGCACCCAAGAGCTATGACAGTAGAATCTTTGGTTTGGAGAGCTCATCAGGAATAAATTTTCAACCCATTCAGGATACCTCAAGATGCCTTGAAACTGCTTTTTATAGCTACATTTTGGTTTATACAGTGGTAAGTTTCTACATGTTTTTTTTCATACATCTTTAGTTTGAGTTGACTCTACCCCCAATCTATTCCTTATGTCACTGCCCCATCTGGGTTTCAAACCTTTCTGACCCTAGTATTCCATCTTCTACTTTCACATCATATGGGTGTTCCTGTTCTCACAGAGATCCTCCTCCCTCAAAAAGTCATATATCTCTCATGGATCCTTTTTGTTTCTTGGCTTCTACAAACACTCCTTCTAAAATACAGAACTCTAAAAGCTTCAAATCTTCAAAACTAGGCTCTTCTTATAAAGAGAGAACTTGTAATGTTAGTCTTTCTGGGCCTTGTTATCTCAATCGATGTAATAGTTTGCAGTACCTGCAAATTTCAAAATTTCATTTTCCTTTATACCTGAATAGAAATATATGTATCACATTTTCACCATGTAGTTTTCTGCTAGACTAATTACCTTTCCTAACTATTATGAATACAGCCGCAATACACATGGGTATGTAGGTATTTCTGTTGCATAGTGTGGAGTCCTTTGGGTATATGCACAGGAATTATATATCAGGGTCATATGATAGTTTTAGCTTTCTGAGAAACATCCCCACTGCTTTCTATAATGGTTTCATCAGTTTACACTTCCACCAACAGTAAATAACAATTCTCCCTCCTCATCTTCACCAGCATTTGTTTTCCTGATCTTAGCCATTCTGACTGGGGCAAGGGGAATCTCAAAGAAGATGTAATTTGCATTTTCTGGTGGCCAATGATGCTAAAGATGTTTATTAGTCATATATACTTCTATCAAAGAGAAATATGGATCTCTCTTGGGATGCACAACCCATGTTTTTGATTAGGTTCTTTGTTCGCATGATGCTTGGCTTATTTTTAGTTCTTTGTGTATTCTAGATAATAATCATTTGTCAGATGTATAGGTGGAAAAGGTTTTCTCCCATTCTGTAGGCCTTTGTCTTTACTCTATTGAAGGCTTCCTTTGCTGAACAAATGATTTTTAATTTCATGAGATCCCATTTGTTGTGTGTTGTGTTGGCCTTATTTCTTGAGCAACTAAAGTGCTATTTAGAGAATCTTTACCTGTGTCTACATTTTGCAGGTTACTTACTACCTTTTCCTCTATCAGTTACTTCCAAGAGAAGCAGGGATTTTTCATGTATAAAATAATAAAGGTTATTAATCATATAAGTGATCTCAAGTACAGAAATCACATGTTCAGCCAGGTGTGGTGGCACATGCTTTTCATCCCAGCACTCAGGAGTAAGAGGCAGGAGGATCTCTGTGAGATTGTGGCCAGCCTGGTCTACATAGTGAGTTCCAGGCCAGCTGCAACCCTAGGGAGAACTTGGAGAGAGAGAGAGAGAGAGAGAGAGAGAGAGAGAGAGAGAGAGAGAATCATCTCAATAGATGTATAAAAGGCATTTGACAAAACTCAACATCTCTTCATGATAAAAACCTTACATAGACATGGTATGAAAGGAACATATTTCAGCATAATAAAGGTTATAGATGGCAAACCCACAGCCAAAATCATGCTAAATGGAAGAAAACTTGAAATACTCCATTGAAATCAGAAACAAGATTAGGAAGTCCACTTTCACCCCTGTCATTGAACATACTACTTGAAATGTTGGCTAGAGCCATAAGACAAGGGAAACAAATAAAAGGGATGCAAGTAAGAAAGTGTGGTGGTTTAAATGAAGAATGTCCCTCACAGGCTCCAAGTATCTGAATACTTGGCCCCAGTTGGTGGTGTAGTTTTGCAGACCTTTAGGAGATGGGGCCCTGCTGGAGGAAGCACTTCACTAGAAGTAGACTTTGTATTCATACAAGTTCAGACCCTGCTTCCCTTCCAGTTTCTCTCTCCGTTGTCTGTGTGTGCTTAGAGATGGGCGAGCTCAGTCTGTTGCTCGAGCCACCTCTGCTGCTGTGCCTCCCCGCCATACTGTACTCCTTTCCCTCTAGAACTATAAGCTTAATAAACTCTTCCTTCTATCAGTCACCTTGGACATGGTGTTTTATCATGGTAACAGAAAAGTAACTAATGCAGAGAGTATCCTTACTGCAGAGAGTATCCTTACTGCAGATTACATGATTCTATACATAAGAGAACTTAAAGACTCTGCCAGAAAACAGGTAGACACTTTTAGCAAAATGGCGGGATATAAAAATCAGTACACTTTCTATATACCAATGAATAACACGGAAGAAAAAAGAAGTCAGGAGGAAAACCTCGTTCATAATAGCAACAGGAAACAAAGCAGAATAAACCTAAGAAAGGGAAAGATCTCTACCCATGAAACTTTTAAAACACTGAAGGAAGAAATTGATGGAGACACTGAAGATTGGAATGCTGCCATGCTTGTGGTCAGAGGAGATGAATGTTGTAAAGGCGGTCATCCTAGCGAAAAGAGTACAGATTCAATGCAACCTCAATCTCTCAATCAAAATCCGGGTCCCATTTGCCACAGAAATAGAAAAATAATCTTCTTTTACTTTTTAAATTAATTTTATTTATTTCTGTATGTGTATGAATGTATTGTCTGCATGTAGGTTTGTGCAGCCATGTCGTGCAATGACACGGAGGTCAGAAGAGGGTGTCAGATTCCCCTGGAACTGGAGTTCTCCTGGAATTGGAGTTTCAGACGGTTCACGGCCACCATGTGGGTGCTGGGGATCGAACCCGGGTCCTCTGTAAGAGCGGTTGGCGCTCTTAACCACTAGGCCATCTCTCCAGCCCCGAAAAATAATCTTTGTGTGTGTGTTCTTTGTCTTTTTAAAAATATTTTTTCCTTTATTTGTTTATTTTTTAAGGGGTTCTACAATATAAGAGCACAGTTGTTTTCAGATCACATTGATGTTGCTCAGTTTGCCATACAATTTTGTAATTGGTGCTAGCATTCACAGATGAGGGATACCATTCATCATTTGTTTCTCTGGGACTGTGTTCACTCAGCATGATATCTTCTAGCTCCATCCATTTACCTGCAAAGTTCATGATGTCATCTTTCTTTACAACTGCATAGAACTCCGTTGTGTAGATGTACCACATTTTCTCTATCCACTCCTCAGTTGAGGGGCACTTGGGTTGGTTCCAGCTCTTTGCTATTGTGAAGAGAGCTGCAATAAACATGGCTGTGCATGTGTCTCTGTGGTAAGATGAGTCTTGTGGGTACATACCCAAGAGTGGTATGGCTGGGTCAGGTGGCAAGTTCATTCCAAGTCTTCCAAGGGTTCTCCACACTGCTTTCCATAGTGGCTGTAGCAGTTTACATTCCCACCAGCAGTGGATGAGTGTTCCCCTTTCCCCACCCCCTCTCCAGCACTTGGTATCATTTGTTTAGAAACAGAAAAATAATCTTAAAATTCACATGGAAGTACAAAGGACTCCAGAGGGCCAAATTAATCTTGAGCAGGAAGAGAGCTACCAGAAGAACCACCACATCTGATTTCAAGTTCTGCTATAGATCTGTAGTAATAATAATATTATAGCACAAAACATAAACATAGATCAATGGAATAGAATAGAGGACCCAGTCATAATCCTTGCAACTAAGCCTCCTGATTTTTAAAATAAAAGTACACACATTTTGTATCAAAAATACATACTAGAAAATTAACAGCACCTTTAACAAATGCTCCTGCGAAAACTTGATGTCTACATGTAGAAGAATGAAACTAAGTCCTTATCTCTCACCTTGTACACACCCCCAAACAACTCCAGACGGATCAAAGACTTCAACATTAAACCCAAAAGGAGAAAATGTTAATGAAATCTTCATAACTTCAAGGGATATGCTAATTGTCCCCATCATAAAAAATTTATTTTATTTTATTTTTATTTTTTTTTTCACATAAACTTATTTTTATTTTTTTAACAAATCTAGACCCGTGTTCCCGCCCATTCTCCCACCCCACCAGAGCTCATGCATTCTGCCAAACATGCTTTTCATCTCTTTCTCAGTCTTTCTCAATATTCTCCATGAGGAAGTTGATTGTTTTGAGCAGAAGTTCACTGTTTCAGTCAGTTCTTTGATGCAGTCCTTTCTGTTGTTGTTGTTGTTGTTTCCAATATGCATTACGCCCAACTGCTTTGGACAACTAGGTAATTGGCACTAGCATCCACAGATGAGGGATACTATTCGTCATTTGTTTTTCTGGGACTGTGTTACTTCACTCAGCATGATGTCCTCTAGCTCCAGCCATTTTCCTGCAAAGCTCGTGATGTCATCTTTCTTTACTACTGCATAGAACTCCATTGGGTAGATGTATCACATTTTCTCTATCCACTCGTCAGTTGAGGGGCATTTGGGTTGGTTCCAGCTCCTTGCTATTGTGAGGAGAGCTGCAGTAAACATGGCCTTGCACGTATATCTGTGAAAAAATTAATTTTAAAACATTTATTTATTTATTTATTTATTTATTTATTTATTTATTTATTTATTTATTTTTTGGTCTTTTTGAGACAGGGTCTCCCTGTAGCCCCAGCTGTCCTGGAACTCACTCTGTAGACCAGGCCGGCCTTGAACTCACAAAGATCCACCTGCCTCTGTCTCTCAAGTGCTAGGATTAAAGACGTGCGCCACCACGCCCGGCGATTTTAAAACATTTTAATCTTTCTTTCTAGTCCACATGCATTTCCTTTTATCTTCATTTAGCTTCACTGAATTATTACATCAGAATATGGTTTTTGGAGATTGAGATACTGAATCTGCAGTGCTGTGATCCCAGAAAAAATAAGAGGGGCTGGAGAGATGGCTCAGTAGTTAAAAGCACTGGCTGCTTTGGGGAGGACCAGGATTCAGTTCCCAGCACCCACATGATGGTTCCAGGTTCAGGAGGAACAAGCGCCCTCTTCTGGCCTCTTCAGGCATTGCACTAATGTGGTGCATTTATATACATGCAGCTAAAACCTACACCTAAAAGAAAAAGAAAAAGAAAGGTTGAAGTGGTGCACTTCTAGTCTCATTTCTGACTTCACAAGAAAGTTGTATCAATTATTCATCACTAACCATGTTGCATATTCCTCCTCTTCAAGGGAATTTTATTTTTATTGAGTTCTGGACTTTCATCATAAATTAATGGTAAGTTATCAAATATTTAAACTTAAATTCTAAAATAATCATTTTTCCTTTTAACATCCTAACACATCAAGTCCTAATGATTAACTTTTGAATATAAAGCAAATATGGTGTTCCTACAACGACCCTCAGTTTGTAGTAAGGATTTTATATATGTTGATGCATTTAAATTATTAGTAAAATAGGCTGACTTATTGCTGATTTAGGGCTTTCCTCATCTAATCATTTACTTTCCTTGAATTTCCAGTTTTAACATTGTTTTTAAGTGTTTGATAGATTGTTATGTAAAATAATTTGGCTCCGGGTGTTTAATTTATTTTGTTTTCCTTTTAAAAAAAATATTTCCCAGGTCTGAAGAGATTACTCAGTTATTAAGAACACTGACTGCTCTTCTAGAAGATCTGGGTTAGGATCTCAGCACCCACATGGAAGCTAACAACTGTCCATTACTCCAGTTTCAGGGGATCTTATGCTCTTTTCTGGCTTTTATAGGAATTGCATACATGGGTACACTTACATACTTGCAGGCAAAACAATCATACACATAAAAATAAATAAATTTTAAAAAATTACCAAGTAGGGTATATTTATTGTAGATTCCAGGTACTTAATTGCTATAAAAAATAAATTGGTTTTATTTCGTCCGGTGTCCGTGTTGGATAGTGTAAGTGGGGGTGGGGTGGGGAGGTGGGTGTGTCTATTTCACTTAAATTGTTAAGCATTGTAGCTTAAAGTTACCCATAATATATTATAATTCTTCATGTGTTCCTTAACCTCTGATACTGGCAGCATGCCTCAGTGAAATCTATATCCATGAGAAATATTTCCATATGTATGAACTTCAAGGTGGTTGGCTACAGAAGGTAGGGATTTCAATGTCTTCTCAGAGATTTTTCTCTCACTACATAAATTAGGTATGAGCAGATCAAGAGGAGGCGGTATAAGCAGCTTTGTTTAATTCTCTACACACCTATACAGCAAGACTCAGACATAAATGGACACATTTGGGGCTGGAGAGATAGCCTAGTGGTTAAGAGCGCCGACTGCTCTTGCAGAAGACCCGGGTTCGATCCCCAGCACCCACATGGCGGCTGAGAACCGACTTTAACTCCAGTCCAGTTCCAGGGGAATCTGACGCCCTCTTCTGACCTCCGCGGCATTGCACGACATGGGTGCACAAACATACATACAGACAGTACATTCATACGCATAAAAAATAAATAAAAATAAAAAAAAAACAAATGGACACATTTAATAATGACTTAGCAGCCCTGACTCTAACCTATCTAATTTTTCTTTACTCTACTTGCCATTCCACATCATTTCACTTGAGTGTAATCCTCAGACTTGTTTCACACATGTGAAAAGTCTGGAATAAAATTTTGGAGTGAACTTAAGATGGTTGAGTGTCATGTCTCATTCATGGTATAGTTAACTTTCAAAAGTAATGAAACATTTCACAGCCCAAGTTTATATTCATGAACATTACATTTTTACCACCTCCAATCAAGAAGAAACATTTCATCTCCCACTTTCCAATTCATTTTTGTGTTTTGGAAAATATTCCTCAGAAGAATAAAATCAGAAAGATTGGTGAACTCAGAGGAGTGAAGGATGGAAAGTATGAGAAATGGAAATTCCCCATTTACTCATGGATACACATGTACACACTCACACACATGAGTACATACACACACACACACACACACACACACACACACACCCCTGAAGTAAGAATAAATGTCACTGCTTTGCAAAGTGTGAATTAATTCAGTGAAGAAGTAGAAATTGAAAATTTGACCCACAGGAAGATTAAAGGTATTCCGGGACTTAATTCACCCACTACAAGAAAAATTTAATTTTGAAGCATATGATGGGCAGGCCTCCGGAAACTGCCTCAGGTCGGAAGTCTGTGGTTCCTTTGAACGTGTGCACTAAGGCAGCTGCTGTGAGATAAGGGTCTGAGCTCTGCCTTCCTGCCCCACTTTGCATCTTCCTCGCATTACTTCATTTCCTTTCCGAAACCTTCCTCCGGATGGATTCTTCATATAAGGTCACACAGGACAAGAGCTGTACTGAACTGGTTATCTGAATAAGTTCTTCCAACTCATACTGAAGCAGCAATGTCTGTGAGCCTCAGTTTTCTCAGTTAATTATGAAGTGCCAATTATAATAGAGATTACTGTGAACGCTGACTATAGGATACCACTTTATTTTGGATAGATTATTTATGGATTGAGACATAAAATAGATATGAAGAAACGGAAAGGCCAGGCACCATGGTACATACCTGTAGTCCAGCCAGACACCATGGTTCATACCTGTAGTCCAGACAGGGCCACACGATGTGTGTCAAAAAGCAACTAAACAAAATGGAAAGTTGGATACAACTTAATATTGTCATGGGTGTTGTTTTATAATGAGATTGAAAGAGTTTATTTTCACAATTTTTGTTTCTTTGCTTTAGAGATTAGGCTGAAAGTTTGTTTTGAATGCAAAGGAGACACCTGCAAACCTCGTGGCTCCAAAATCTCTCCCACACTTAATCCTGATCTCTTCTTCTTTGTTCCCATACATCCTCCTTTGGTTGAATAAATGTTTTAGTACTATAAGCATACAGTTTATAGTATCTAAGATAGTTCTAACTATAGAACTGCCCCCTGGCAGGTGAATTGGCTGCTTTTGGTAATAACAGCAGGACAGCATGCATCAGCCAAACAAGGGCTGAGCACCTTCTTTTTTTTTTTTTTTTTTTTTTTTTTTTGTCTTTTTGAGACGGGGTCTCCCTGTAGCCCCAGCTGTCCTGGAACTCACTCTGTAGACCAGGCTGGCCTTGAACTCACAAAGATCCACCTGCCTCTGCCTCCCAAGTGCTAGGATTAAAGGTGTGCGCCACCACACCCGGGGTGGGCTGAGTACGTTCTACTGGTGACACATTCCTTTGCAAGAATTTAAGAAGATTGCTTTCTCAATTCTAAGGGAAGGAGAGAAGAAGAAAGAGAGAGAGAGAGAGAGAGAGAGAGAGAGAGAGAGAGAGAGGACTGTGGATGGAGAAAGAGGATTAACAGTGACCGAATTGTAGCACCAAGGTCAGGCCCTTGTGGAAGATCTTGAGTGGTATGATGGTATGAGGCCGGGCCCCGCAGGAGGCCCACTGATGCATGCATTCTTGGTAATTTGGTTGCTTTTTTATTTGTAGTAACTTCCTTCTCCCACTCACACGACTGTCTCTATGTAGACAGAGAGAGACAAGTGACTTACGACAAAGGTAAGAGTCTGACTAGGGTGATTCTTGTTGGGTGGGTAACATGTAGTGTTAAATATAACTAAGGAGTTTAGCCATGAAAAAAATCTGAGAACATAAAGAGGAAAAAACAAGAACACACCCTGTACAATGAAAACAATTTTAACTTCCTTAAGGAACATGATGAAAGGTAGTGTAGTTCATCTGTTCAGACTATGAAAAAACATGAGAGATGAGGCTTGTCTGTTTGGAAAACTGAAAAATTTTAATACTGTTTACCTGTCAAACTGTCCTGGAATATTCAAATTTCAAGCATATATAAGTGTAATAATACTTAAGGTCATTTATCTCATTAGAGTAAGGATTCTAGGTATTATTTGTGCATGTATAGGAATGTATGCAATGTATATGAACCAGGTTATGCATAACAAATGTGTCTGTAGATACGCATACCGGTTATAAATATGCATGTATAGATCTGTTCACCTGATTGTGGTTAATGAAGCAAGGAACCTGGAAGGCTCACATGAGAATCTTAACACTTTCCAGCTGAGGAGACTGCAGCAGCTTCCTCTGACTGCCAGAGTCCCAGACGAACAACAGACGTGTTGTGTTGCATCAGCAATTATGCTGAGAATTCTCAGTTATCATGTTGTGCCTTATCTCAAATGAAGAACTTTCATATATCAAACTCCCACCTCCTTAGCTGTCAATAAACATCTAATATTTGCTAAACACAATAGAACATGATTTTTCCACTTCATATTTCTTCTTCACGAAACTCTTGCAAACTGGCTGCAAATATTTTTAGTTTACAAACTGCAAAGCCAAGCAATACTGGACCTCTGTAGATTTCCCAAATTTACGCAGTTACATTCCTTCAATTATCACTTAATAATACTTAGTGAACTCCTTTAATGGTCTAGATTCCATTGATGTATCAAAGATCAGTGATAAGTAAGGAAGGCATGACCCTGCTCTTAAAAACCTTACTTTCTAGTAGTGAGAGACAGACAATGATAACAAGTTTTAAAATCTGCATAAGTAGATGAACTAGGAAGTTTTAGATAGCAACACCATGTACATAACAAACGAGAGTGAAATAACAGATAGAGGTTAATGGGAGGTTGTTTATATGGTGGTTATGGAAGTCTTATTGGGCAGGAGTTATTTGGTGTAAAACAGATAAGACAAATTAGGCATGAGAAACCCTGAAACTACCAAGTACAAAAACAAGAACACTTTCTACAGTGCAAACAAGTTGAACTTCCTTCAAGAACAGAATCAAAGTTGGTAGAGTGTAGTTGATCTGTTCAGACTATGGAAAGAAAATGAGAGATGACGATGACTTAGAAAATTGAAATTTTCTTATAATGTTGACCTGCCTAACATTCCTGGAATATTAAAATTTCATGGCTAGTTAGTATCTCTCTGGTGAAATAAGACTTCTCACCTTTACATATTATGGTGGTTGATCTTTGACAGTTTGGATGGATTTGGAGTTACCTAGGAAACTAAATATGGGTGTATCATGAAGGTGTTTCTAGAAAGATTTAACTCAAGTGAGAAGACCCACCCTACTTGTGGGTACAGCATTCCCTGAGCTGGGGGTCCCAGAGTGACAAAAAAGAAGGAAGCCAGCTGAGTACCAATCTTTCTCTCTCTCTCTCTCTCTCTCTCTCTCTCTCTCTCTCTCTCTCTCTCTCTCTTTCTCTCTCTCTCCCCTCTCCTCTCTCCCTCTCTCTCTCTCCTTCCTAACCACAGATGCAATATAACAAGCCACCTCACCCTCCTGTTCCCACACCTTTCCTACCAGATGAATTACACCCTTTCTCAGACCATAAGCTAAAATAAACATCTCTTTCTTTATGTTGCTTGGATCAAGTACTTAGACACCAGAAGGCAACTAACACATATGAGGAGTGTCAGAATGGAAAGACTGTATTATTAGTAAATGTGAACACTGGAATGTGACATCTATGTTATGGTTTGCTAAGAAGTCCTCCCTTGCATGTACAAAAGGCAGAAAGCAAAATTTATCAGCATATACTTAGGGGTATTTTATCCTCTTTTTTTGTGCCCTACAGCTAGAAAGATCTTAAATAATGATCAGATCCACGGGATGAGGTGGCACAAGCTTTTTTTTTTGATCCCAGAACTTGGGAGTGAGAAGAAGGTGGATCTCTGTGAGTTCAAGGCTAGCTGGGGCTATAGGGAGACCCTGTCTCAAAAAGACAAAAGAGAAAAAAATAATAATGCAGTTCCATAACAGCAGTAGTATCTCATGAGTTTTTCACAATCAGATTGTGTGAAATTAGTGATGGAGTATCACATCTATATAAAGAAAAGTAAGCATTAACTTAAAACATACAAATTGCTGGGAGCTGGGGAGATGGAGTATAGTTAAGAACAATTAAGGCTCTTGCAGAAGACCTAGGTTCAGTTCCCAGGACCCACATGTCAGGTAACAACCACCTGTAATTCCCCCTAAGGGATACAGTGCCCCCTTCTGGCCTCCACAGGCACTGCACACACATGTTGCACACACGCATAAATAAAAAATAAATAAATCATTTTTTAAAAAGATACAAGTTGTTTTAATCATAAATAATTAGGAACATCATATTAATAGGTCCTGGTGTTCCAACCTTAGTTCGTCCCTCAGCATTCATCAGTAATATTCATGGGTGCCCTTACCTCCCCCCGCCCCCCCCCGTCCATGCACTTCTCAACTCCACAGTCCTACATGCCTCCCTGAGTATCATTGCCACAGACCTACAACTTCTGTTTCTTCTCTTTTTCTTATTTCTCTTGTGTCTACCTAGTCTAGAGGCAAAATTTTAACTCATCTTTTCTTCAGAAAACTCCAGTGGTATCAAGCTTCTGAAGAAGGAAGAGAAGAGGGAAAGAGAAAAAGTTGAAACACAAGGTTCACCCAGCAAGTTTCATATCAACCGTTACAACTGGACAGTAGAAGGATGTGGCTATTTTTGACACAAAAGTTTGAGTTTTAGCTGGATGTGGTGGCTTATACCTAGAATTCTAGCACTGAAGAGACTGAGGCAGGGGAATTATCCCCAAGTTCCAGGCCTATATGTGTTACATAGTGAGTTTGGGGTAGTCTTGATTACAGAATGATAAAAGCTGACTTAAACTAAAGTTAAAATTTGATTTGGAAATGTCCCTGGCTGTCACGTCTTAGCTTTTCCACCTAGCTTTTCCGCAAGTGGACTATGAGGACATCTGGATTAGGGCGTGTGATTTGTTTACCTGCCAGCTATAAGCTTCCAGAATTAAATTCATTTTGGGCTGTTCTATAGCCATTTCTTCATAACTGAAATGTCTCCTCCATTCTGGGAGGAGCGAGGGTCCTGACTCTCCAGAAGCGAACTAAACTTAACAAGGTTCAGAAAGCTCATGAAACTTGCCAGCTGAAAAAGGTCAGAATGCTACCAGATCTGTAAGATATTCCCCAAGTTTGGAGTTAAGTGGTGGTGGGGACTGGAGGAGAGGGGAGGGAAGGGGCAGTGGATGATGGGAATGAGGGTACTTTCTCTGGAGTCTCCTGCAGGTCGGGCTTGAAACTCCAGGGTGCAGCTTTCCAGAATCATCCATCATGCCGGAGTGGGCTTTGGGAGATGCAGCTGCCTTCTCGTCACTCATGCTCCTGTAAGCAATGAGTCATTCCTCACTAATGCTTCTGTGAGCTACTTCAACAAACAGTGGCTCATCAACCTGGGCTTGACTGGAATTGTTTCTTTGGACTGTTGGTGCGAATATACTTTTGCTCCTATTTCCCTGGGAGAAGTCACAGAACTGATCTTGATCCAGTTTGTTCCCAGGCTGTTCCAGTGCATCTTTCTTTATGAGGAAAATTCATCTGATGCTTTATGGGTCACTGCTGATACCAGTTGGGCATTTTAAGCCACTTGATTTATTAGAGGTCCTGGATGGGAGTGGCTTACCTTTGCATCTCTTGATTGTCTGTTGACAGTCATATTTCAAGTTGTTTTCTGTGTCAGTAGTCACCTGCTATGGACGCTTTAGTGTTTCTTCAGACTTTCTTAAACCGGCCGCAGCATGAGTTAAAACCAGTGTCCTTGCACCCCAAGGCTTGCACATACTCTTCACATTGTTTCTGTTAGCATGAGCTTTTCTTGTGTCAGGACTTTGAACTCTGTTTTATTCTTGTTTCACAATTTGGGGTGGGGGGGAGAAGCTATTTGTTGGTTACACCAAGTCCTAGGAACAGCCTCAGGGTGCAGCAGCTGCTACTTGCCCATGGCCTGTTTGCAGCCAAGGAGTGATATGGTATAGCAGTATCTCAGTGAAACCCAGGTCCTTCCTGGGAGTCTGGCACAAGCACTTGGCTACCCAGGCTCTGAAAGGGCTATGGGGATGAGAAATGTTAAGCTCGACTTTCCCTTTATCTGCTGCTCAAGTGTTCCCTGCTCAGGGAGCCCTCCATCAGACATCATCTGTAAGATAGATCCACACTAGGTGCCTCTAGGTGATTTCTTCTTCCTTTAGAGCACTACCAATATTTGATATCACGTCACTGTTTGTCTTGTCATCCCTTCTCCTTTCTAGACTGTCAGCTGCTTGAGGACAGGAACTCCTGTGACTTGTCCCCTTGTGTTATAGGGTGTGCGGAAGCCAAAAGACATCTTAAAGGACTTGGTTCTCGCCATCCATTGTGTAGGACCCAGGGACTGAACTCAGGTCCTCAAGCTAGACAACAAGCCTCTTTGCCCACTGAACCATCTTGTAGGCCCCTTGTCTTGGAATTTTACATAATCAATTCATGATTTAGAATTCTCTAGATTTGTAGTCCTCCAAACTGACTGCATATTTTTTCATGAATCTATCTATCCATTCATTAATTCACTCATTCATTCATTCATTCATAAGCATGTATTGAAAACATACTACATACCAGTTATTAAGATAAACATTAGACAAGGGGACACCTGTACAATAAGAAAGAATAAATAAGTAAATGTAATGCCTTTTTAAATTAAAAATAAATTCCTATAATGTCTAAATGGAACACATGGATGCTTAATGCTGATCCCAGTGACATAGAGATATCATCATGTGCCACCTTTGCCACTAAGACCTCTGATCCATGATTGCTGTTGTCTACTGGGTTGAAACTCAAATTGGGGGCTGGAACAATGACTCACTTGGTAAATCACTTGCCACCAAGTCTGGTAACCCGAGTTTGATCCCTGAAACCCACATGGTGAAAGGAGAGAATGAACTCTTCATGTTGTCCTCTGACTACACACACACACACACACACACACACACAAACACACACATTAATATTAATTAATTGATTAATTGAACATAAAAACAAATTTAAATCAAATTAGGTGAATTTTGGCTTTAAAGGATTTTTGTAAGGATCAACTTATAATAGTCATGAGAGAGTCAAATATAGATATCAGTATGGTAATATTTATGTTAAGACAGCTGAGGCTTAGTGTTACTTAATGGAGTTTAGAAACAATGTGGTTTTGATTGATGGTTTATTCTTTGAGTGGCTTTGAAAATTGTAGATATTCATCACCAAGGACTCTATAGACATGAAGGCATGCATTAAACCACAGGGGCAAACTGAAGTGTGTTAAAAACATTTCATAGGCTGTATGAGGAAGTTATCTGTGATGATTCTCATGGGATTGTTTTTATTTCATGCTGAACTTCATGCAAGTGTTAAAAACAAGATGCTTGGTGTTGATGAGTGTGTATTCTCCTTTGTAGTTGGGCTTTCTGTATTTCATTTGCGATTAAATTAAATGAATTATTTTATTAAGGGAAAGCATAACATGTAAGCAGATGGAGAAAGAGCTTCCAAGACAAAACATAAAGCTCCTATGATAGTGGTATGCTGGACAATTTGGTGGACCAGCTGGAAAGTTATTGTTAGAGAGAAAGTACTGACTAATAGGGAAGGGTGGAGGAGCCGGCCAGGGCACAGATCATCAGCACATCCTTCTTAGCTGTAAGAACATCTTTGGATTTTATGACATTTAAAAACTACTTATATTTTGAGACTTTCACACAATATATTTTGATCATATTTAGATCCTTCTCCATCTCTACCTGTAGCACCACAACCAGATTTCATGTATTCTGTCATCTATGTTACAGCCTAATGAATCAAGTTTGTGTCCCCAAATATCTTTTGGTGTGGGCCATCCACTAGAGTTTGATTAACCTATTTAGGGTCACTCTCTTAAAGAAAATCTCTCCCAGCAGTTGTCTATTGCAAACAGTTCCTCTGCTAAGGTTGGGGTTTCTTACCCATTTCCCACTTTTAGACTGGGTTTTTGCCTGTGAATCATAACTTCCAACCCACCTGAACATAACGCTTTCACTAAGATTTTATTCTGCAAACAGAATGCCTTTGCTCTAGGTGTGAAGCGATAGTCATTATGATATTTTGAGCACTGAGAGTGGTATTTCGGTCCTTTTTTGATCCTCCCACTTGAGTCACCATACGCAGACCCATTCTGCCCTTGTTCTGTGTTGAGCTGAATCAGTCACCTAGAAGAGATCAATACCATGGCAAGACAATTGAGAGTAATCACATTCCAAATATGCGAAGCCCCAGAAACTCCGGAACAGAATAACCTGCGGGATAGGAGAAAATGAAATAATATGTTTTGAGGTGAAGCAAAGGAAGTCTGACTATATTATGAGAAGAAAATGAGCATGCGTTGATGAAACAGATAACTGAAGATAAACAGTTTTAGAACATAGCAAGGAAGTTCCAGACCACAAGCTTTCTATTTCCTGCACTAAAGAAACTCGACTAAATGGCATTTGAAAGAACTTGTCCCTAGGAAGACATGGATGGCACACTTCTAAACTATGTAACATTTCTTTCTTTCCTTCCCTTCCCTTCCCTTCCCTTCCCTTTCCCTTTCCCTTTCCCTTTCCCTTTCCCTTTCCCTTTCCCTTTCTTCTTTTGGCCTTTTTGAGATAGGGGCTCTCTGTAGCCCCAGCTGGCCTGGAACTCACTATGTAGACCAGGCAGCCCTTGAATTCACAAAGATCTACCTGCCTTTACTTCCAGAGTCCTGGGATTAAAGGCATGCACCACTACACTGGCTTAAAATCTGGAAGTTTCAAATAAAACTTCCAGATTGGAACGAGAGTTACAAGGACAGAGATTGGAAAATTCCTATTCAACAGTATGTCTTCTGGCCCCCAGTACTATCTGGTATATAATGGATGTTCAATAAATACCAGGAGTTAAATAGATGAAGAGGTGGATGCACAGGATTCTGGGAAAATGTTACTCTCTTCCTATGTATTTCCATATCAAAGATAGGGAGCTCAAATGCTTAACTCTTTGCCTAGATTATTCCATTTCTTAAGTTAGTTGTGCTTTTT
Organism: Rhizomys pruinosus; assembly: GCA_009823505.1. NCBI lineage: Eukaryota > Metazoa > Chordata > Mammalia > Rodentia > Spalacidae > Rhizomys > Rhizomys pruinosus. The sequence continues at coordinate 3,058,852 of VZQC01010310.1, read as the reverse complement.
CAAACTTTAGGGAAGGCTGTTTCAGATTTTGGGAAAATCCCATTTATCTCTTCATGTTGTGAGAAAGCACATTTCAGACAGTAGGGAAAACCCACGGCTCACCACAACAACACACTGTGAAGTGTCTAGGCCACTGGAGCATAAATTAAAGAGAACTGGGTTGAACAAGCAGGAGGTAGGTAAGAGGAAGGAGGTGGAGACAACCTAACGGACTATAAAGGCTGAGACAAGGCTGAGACACCTTAGAGACCGAGACACCGAACAAGACAGCACCAGCAGAGGCTCGCTGTGGACTGACCTGACTTGAGATTCACCAGGGAATCTTGAGAAGCAAGATGAATTCTGAAGATTATTCCATAACGGAGGAGAACAGCTCTTCACGTCTGGAGAGAGGGCAAAATAGTAAGTCATGTAATTTTTCATATTCTACATTCTACAGAGAAGATAATGAAAGATAGCTTAGGAGAACTTGCTTATAGTCTATTTCAGTCAGTTTAAATGAGAAAATGGGGGGGGGGCTGGAGAAATGGCCTAGCAGTTAAGAGCGCCGACTGCTCTTGCAGAGGACCCGGGTTTGATTCCCAGCACCCACATGGTGGCTAAGAACCATCTTTAACTCCAGTTCCAGGGGAGTCCGACACCCTCTCTGGCCTCCGTGGCATTGTGCAACATGGGTGCACCAACCTACATGCAGATAGTACACTCGTACACATAAAAAAATAATAAAGCGAAAATAGACAGAGGTAAAAACCTCTGGCTTTGAGAACACAGAATATCTAGATGATAGGGAGCTGTATGGACCACATTTAGGAGATCTTTAAAGGTCTTTTCCTTCGAATTAATTTATAACATATCAACTTTTCGATTTAAGTGGGACGTTCTCTGTCTCGTCCCAGTTGCCCTCCCTCATTTTCCCAGATCCACCTGTGTGTAATCCAAGAAGTGCTGACCCTCTTTAAGAAAAATTCTGTTTTCCTTGTACACAGTCATGCTCTCAGTTGTCTGTGCTTGTATCTCTACTGGCTCTCTGTGTGTCTTGTCTATGTTCTTCCTCTGGTAAAGGGTAAAGGTTTCCAGTCTTATAGAGAACAGTTATACGAGCAGTTGAACGTTGATAGTGCCCACTGGTAACTTATAAGGAGAATATAGAACCATTTCTCTAAAATGCCATCTGCCTCCTTGACCTTCTTTACAGATTGCTCTTCTATTTCTTCCTCTGTTTTACTCTGCCAATGAGTGGCTTCAAGTTCTATAGGAAGAACACATTTTCTTCTTTCTTTTGTTTTTCATCAAAATATAATCCCCTTATAATTTTCTGTCTTTGTATGAACATACTTCATTTTGTTTCCTGTTATCAGAATTTTCCCATTAGTTCTAGCTTGTTTCTATAAAGTCTCTTTAATATATCTCTTCATTTATCTCTCTTTATTACTAATTGACGAGGTACCCTCAAGCTCTAGCACTTAGGCACTTGAGTTATTTGTAAGAGCCACCCAGCTAATAAGGGGATGCATTAGAAACAACACAACTAAGATCATTTCTGAATAAAGAATTTTCTGAGAGTATTAGATTGGTTTACTGTTAAAGAAGCCTCAGTTACCTTTAATGACTTGACCCATTTCTCATCTGAGAGCAGAAGACAAATGTAGATAGAGGAGTGTACAATTTTTAGGTATCTAAGTGACTGGGAAAACCACAACATTATGTCCCACTTGAATTGCTGAAAAACAAACAAACAAACGAACAAGGGCTAATATAATAATAATAAAGCTATCCAATAAATAGTCAAGATGAAGGAAAGACCTAATATAGAAGTTCCTGCCATACCTGAGATCATCCCCATCTGCTGGTGAGAATTTAATCTGTGCTCTCATTGCTACAACTTCCATTGTGAAACAAACATTGGCACTATCATTCTTGAGTGATTTTAAGGTGGTAAATGGGTGGATCTTTTTTCCACCTCTCCAATAATTGACAGGACCCAAAGTTGCACTGCTGTTAGGGGAATGTTTTGTTACCTAGGTGATAAGTTCAACTGTGGTTAGCAATAACCCTCACTGATGGAAACAAAGTGTCACGTGGGAGCCCACATTAGCTACCAGGTGGGCCAGTAGGCTCAGCTGGCTGAGGTCTGAAGGTTGTCCGAATGTGTTACTGTTTCCTGTGGAGCCAGAGTTATTGTTGAGTTGACTCCAAGCTTCAGGACTGAGTGTCATATGACCAGAAATGAAACCAGACCCATCTCTAAGCATGCTACTGAAGATAATTGTAGTGGGTGCAAAAAGCAAGAATGGCTTTGAGAAGTGGAGGGAAATAGAAGCAGGCAGGGGTGGAATACAGGCGTCTATTCAAAGATCTGAAAACAGATCCATGCTGGAAAAACATTTAAAAGCAGCACAGGTTGGTAACACTGACGACCTAAGGCCTTTTCTCCAAATTTAGCTATAAGGATTATTTTTTTAATGAAAAAGATTAAGCAAATTTCAAGATATCCTCTCCATTGACCCCTTTTAGTTGTAAAGCTTATCCACATTGAGATGTGAAAGTGTTTTGTGTTTGGAGATTTTTCTTTTTTCTTTTTTTTTTTTTTACAACCAAGGCAGGCCTCAAACTGGCAATCCTCTTGCATCAGCTTCCTGAGTGCTGAGATTGTGAATGTGCATCAATATAGAGGCTGGAGACTACTTTTAAGCAGCTATTTTGTATTTCAGCTTCTGGGGACATAGTCATTAATGGGGACCTTGAGAAGGTGAGAGGACATTGTATGGGGCCATATCTTTTTAAACCTGAGGGTTTGTGCAAAAATAAGATCCAAAGTCAGAATCACAAAATCCTCTCCTCCCTCTTCAGCGATTTACTTACATGTCAAGGCAGACAAGCTTCTACTTATTCTAAAACCTTCCATTTAAGTGTTTACTTGTTAAAGGTAATTGTCTTTCTTCTACATTTATACAGAAAGGCCATTGAAAAAACTCTACTCAGTATCTGTTTTCTAACACTGCTATGTTTCTTTTATTATCTAACCTATCTTACAAAGTGCCAATATTTCACCATTATTCGTTTTATTTGTGGTTTAATTTGTGTACAAGGAATGAGCAAATCACAAACACATAAGTAGGAAGAACTGTGACAACTGTATAACCATAGTGTGATCAACACTTGAATATTCTTATCACCTTTGAAAGTTCTGCAGGTCGCATTCCACTTAAATAACCATTCCCATACACACAAAGAAAAACACCACTCTCGTATTTTCACAAATTTCTCTTGGCTGCCTTTAAAGGCCACATAAATATAAATAGATATTATAAGGTCTTTTGTGGATAGATTTTTTTTCCACTTAATATTATTGAGTTTGCTGTTGTTAGAGTCATCTATTTTAGAGCTTCTTCCTAATTACTAACACTTTAGTGTGGATTTTGTACCAAAGTGCATTTTTGCATCCTCGTGTTGATAGATATTTGAGTTATTTCTAGGACTTGGTCTTAAGAATAAATCTAGAATATTCTTGTTCACTTCTCTTGGAAACATTTAAATGCCATGTGTGTGTGTGTGTGTGTGTGTGTGTGTGTAAAAGGTTAAGTAGCTCATATGCTAGATACACACACATATATATATACAAAACCTTATACAAATAATTTTTGAAACATATTTCAAACATATATACATTTGAAATATATTTCAAATTTTGAAATATATTTCAAACATATATACATATGTATATATGTATATATGTATATATACATATATACATATATGTATATATGTATATATACATATATACATATAAATATGTATATATGTATATATACATATATATGTATATATACATATATGTATATATATACATATATACATATATATGTATATATGTATATATATACATATATATGTGTATATATACATATATATATATACATATATATATATACATATATATGTATATGTATATGAAATAATAAAATATATATGAAATAAAATGCTTTTAATTTTAATTGTTCCACATCTGCATGGACATTACCAAAAAGTACAATTGGATTTTTAAATTTTTTTATTCATTCTACTTTTAAATATACATACCAAGTAAATTATTTTACTTTATTGCACTACCTCCCTGCCCTTGTCCCATGCTATTCTCTCTCTTAAACAGTAACTACTTGCAAGGAGATTAAGGGACTTCACCAGGATGCAATTTTTATGTCATTTGTGCTAACATAGTGTTTAAGAAGTGTGTTACATTGGGATTAAGACAATAAAATAATGACACAGTTGAAATTTTTATAGCTATGAAAGATACCCATAATACTACTAAAGGATGTATAAATGTATAAATTTAAAACATATATATATATATGAATATACCTTGTGATGTCAGTATTATGTCTGTCTTGTTTCCTGTCTAGTCAATAAAATTTTTTCCAAATTTTTTATTTTAGTGAAATTAACTATCAACATCTCATATATACAAGATATTATATTACTGTTTTTTTATTTTCAATTTGAAAAAAACCCCAAATATTCCATACTAGAGCCTGAACTCATCGTTGCTTCTCTCCCTTCTCAGACAGTGGCACCAGCCTGCATTTTGAGAGAAATCCTGAAGGATCCATTCAGGTTCCCATCCCTTGTGCTGTGCTCACCGTGTGTATCATCACCTCATTGGCTATAACTATTGTGGCCTTAAGCGGTGAGTCTGTACTTCATGAATTCTCCCAAAGCCTCCTAGCAGTAAGCATTCACACACCATTGAAATATGCAGTAGCCTTGTCCAATTAATCAGATCTTCTGATTAACTGAGGAGCATCTCATATATCATAAACGACCAATTTTCTAATCAAAATGAAATATACTCCTTGTTCCTCAAATTATTTCACCAAGAATTCTACAAATATTAAAGGTGCCTGATTTATGCATTATGTAGGAATACTAAAATTACATCTGAGAAGATTTTTCATCTAGAAGACATGGTACCAATTTAGATTTTTATGTGAGTAGACATTTAACAAGCAAAAATGGCAACTTCCCATTTGCCATTGACAGGAAAAGCAATATCTAACCTGTCGTTAGATCTAAAGTGGACAGTCTATTCTGTCTTCTATCTCCAACCCACAGACTAGTTCTGGATTACTATAACACAGCTAGACTTTTGAGAGCTGGGAAGGCACGCTCTGTATCACGATGTATCACGACGCAGCTATGTCTTTTACAAATAGAAAATATTGCAATTTTAAGAACGCCCCCCAGCCACCAATGTAGTTTGAATTATTTTCCTGATAATTACTTCCCCTGTCTGTCATCTCCAAATCCAGCACTCAATATTGTACCTTCAAATTCCTGTATATCTACATTTGGGTTCTAATTCTGGCCTGATAACTGTACTATATGCCGCCCTTTCTGTTCCAAAGGATGTTTTCAGGATTTTTTTACTTTCCTGCCACTTTCTGATATACTGACTAAAAGGACACCCCCCCATACTGTACTCATGCCCCATCCAATAGTGATTAGGGACATGGAGGAATGGATAGATGAGCATCTGTTCTTCTTCTTCTTCTTCTTCTTCTTCTTCTTCTTCTTCTTCTTCTTCTTCTTCTTCTTCTTCTTCTAGAAAGCACAGCCTCTCCTAGACTAGGCTTATCTACTGAGAAGATTTGGTTTCTTTTGTTACTAAAGCAAATCATTTTTCTGTTCACAGTGGGCCAGTACAATTGTCCAGGCCTCTATACGTCCTCAGTGTCATCAGGTGGACCTGTTGCTTCTTGTTCAGATGAGTGGATTGAGTACCAGAGGAAATGCTACTTTTTTTCTACCACAAGAAAGAGTTGGGATATGGCCCAAGACTCATGTTCCAAAGATGGTGCTACTCTTGCTGTTATTGACTCTAAAAAGGACATGGTAAGACTCAAAACTGACTTCACAAAGCACTATTTTATTTTTTAACATGTTTATTATATTTATTTTGTGTGTATGAGTGTATTCCCTGCATTATGTAAGTGCACAAATGTCATGCAGTGCAGGCAGAGGTCAGAAGATGGCATTGGAGCCCCTGGGACTGGATTTACAGATGGTTGTGAGCTGACATGTGGGTGCTGGGAACGGAAATCTGGGTCCTCTTAAAGAGCAACCAGTGCTCTTAACCACTGAGCCATCTCTCCAGCCCCCATATGCTATTTTATTTAACCCATCCATTTCTTTCTTGTATTCCTTTCTAAGTAAAAAACTCCCTGTCTTACATGCAGGAAAATTTAGTCACCAAAAGCTGTGTCAACAGTCTAAAAGCTCAGAACGAGCATTCAGTTTAGTCATTAAAATGTGATTTAATTGCCTAGTTTTATAGAGCACAAATCATATGAGTTAATGCCACACAGAGATGGGTTGTGATCAGCTCAGTCAAGTTTGTAACATGACTTCATTGCATTTTAAGGTCTTCCTCCAACGATATGCTGGTGGAGCTAAACACTGGATCGGGCTGATAAATAAAGTTAACCAGACATGGAAATGGTCAAATGGTGAAGCATTTAACAACTGGTGAGTCTCGAGAAATCTCCTTGGCTTCCCCGGCTGGCACTACAAACAACCCATTGCCTTTCTATTTTTTCATCTTATTTTTAAATTTCTTCCCCTTAGTTTCCTTCCAAGTTTTGGATATGACGCCTCAGCTTGCTATTCATGTAGATCTAATGCTTTCTTCTATGGGCTTTGTGCTCATTTGAGTTCTTTAAAGACTTCTTTTATTATCAGAATTCATTCAATAACTCCTTCTAGTAACTTTTATGAGCAAACTCTAGTGGGAGTAATAGTTAGTTTGGACACATTCCCAGAGTACTTAAAATGATGAGTGGTGAGATCACTGTTGAAAAAGAATTTCCCATTTCACTTTCCCAATTGTCATTCCCACAGGGATAAAGAAATTGTGTGTGTGTGTGTGTGTGTGTGTGTGTGTGTGTGTGTGTGTGTGTTTATGTTTGGTCTTTCCTGAAACTCACTATGTAAACCTGGCCTTAAACTCACAGAGATCTGCCTGCCTCTGCCTCCTGAGTGCTGGGGTTAAAGGTGAGGGCCACCACACCAGCTTACGAGCAATATTTTTTTTTTAATTTTATGTGTATGAATGTTATATCTGCATGTAGGTAAATGCACCACTGTCATGCAGTACCTGTGGAGGAAAGAAGAAGGCACAAGTACCCCTAAAACTAGAATTACAGGGCTGGAGCGATGGCCTAGCGGTTAAGAGCGCCGACCGCTCTTGCAGAGGACCCGGGTTCGATCCCCAGCACCCACATGGCGGCCGAGAGCCGTCTGAAACTCCAATTCCAGGAGAGCTCCAGTTCCAGGGGAGTCCGACGCCCTCTTCTGACCTCCGCGGCATTGCACATCACGGGTGCACAGACTTGCATGCACACAATACATTCATACACGTACGGAAATAAAAAAAAAAAAAATTAAAAAAAAAAAAACTAGAATTACAGATGGTTGTTGGTCACCATGTGGGTGCTGGGATTTGAACCCGGGTCCTCTGCAAGAATAGCCAGTACTCTTAACTACTGAGCCATCTCTCCAGAATCTAACTAGAAGAACTAGAGTTACAGATGGTTGTTGGTCACCATGTGGGTGCTGGGATTTGAACCCGGGTCCTCTGCAAGAATAGCCAGTACTCTTAACTACTGAGCCATCTCTCCAGAATCTAAATAAAAGAGTCTATGAACCTAAAGAAAAATTTCCCAGCAATGTGGACTGTGATCTTCTTGTCCTCATCTGTACTTGAATTACATTCAAAGTTTTAAAGAATGCTGTGTAAATTTGGCATTGATCTTTGCCACCTGAAATTTCAGAATTGGAGACATTTCTCATTTTCCTAATATTTTTGGCAATTACTGATATACTATCTAGACTAAAATTTGTAATACTAGTAAAGGACTTATATACAGTTTATAGTCTATAGATAGGCTGTAGGAGCCATAAGCCCCCCAAACTGTGTGTCTTGAAAGGTCCATGAACTAAAAATATGATGAAAAGCCACTCATCCTATGAAAAGCCATAGAAAATCAGAGCATTTAATCTTTAGCTCTATATTCTTTCTCCACACACAATTCTTTCATTGTTGTCTGTTGTCTCTTAAAAATTAGACGATGATTGCTTGACTGGCAGGCTTGTGTTTTGTGCTTCCTACTAAGGAAACAAACATGTTAAAATTAGAGGTCATCAGAAAGTTTATTCTCATATAATTAGATGGAACTGATGAGCTGAAAATAATTCCGAGTATTTTCATTGTTTGACAGGTTCAACCTGACAGGGTCTGAGAAGTGTGCATTTCTGAACCACACAGATGTCAGCAGTGCGGACTGTGAGAAGAATTTACACTGGATCTGCAGCAAATCCTCCAGATGACAAGGAATCGTATCTACTCATAGACTTCTCTGAGATGGAACCAAAATATGTGAATGGATGCTACTCTGTAGTCAAAGACCTCACAAACTTTGCGTTATCCTGGAAATCTTCCACACCTGACTGTGGGACACAAGGGGGAGAAATTCATGGCAGAGTTGGAAATGTCACCAGTTGACTGTTAATCTTGCCCAAGAAGAGGGACTACAAAACTGCATAAATGCACTTTATATTTTAAATGTAGAATAAGAAAATGACTAGATTTAGAGTGACTATTTATTGCTGAAATACTACCGACAATCAGTGCCCTTCACCCATTTGCACTATTTAAAGGAGGTTTTGGTGGTAGTAAAAATGGAATGTAAATAGAGGAAATTTTGACTGGTAAGTGAATTTCTTAAACCCAGAAAGTATTTATAGGTAGACCAATGCTTACAAAACTAAGCTTTGTAACAGCTCCTTCTATGTAGAGACCCCTGCCAACTATATTTTGTCACTTCCCCCCAAAGACTAGGTTGTCATTTTTTCTGTTTTTAACTCCCTCGGTATAGACAGGTTGTTTTTAATGGTACATATTTCTTTGTCTTTGAAATCTCTGTACTATTTTTCAAAGGAGAGAAAAAAGCAAAGCCTATGAAGAATGTTTGTAAAACAGACTTAATAGTATTGAAAACATGTGCAATCTGTGACCTGGCAGATCTGTCAGGACATATATTGTGTGGCTCTGCCCTGGAACAGCAGTCTTATCTCTGCGTTCGTGTGTTTCCCAATCTGTACTGTCATGTGCAATTCTTCCTGCGAAGTATTTTCTATGTGCAATAAATGTGTTTATGTATTTGTTTTTTTCATTTTAAAATAAAATGTGAAAATAAAATAATCAACACAATAGTTTCCTACAGGTGTTCATTAAAAATGCATCAAGAGTTGTATCATTTTACAGCATCAAACTGCCCTTCAAATCACTTTGTTATAGATTAGAACAGCTCTCAGTCCTCATCTGAGAATCTTCTTTTTACATTGGTCAGAGACAAATGCCAAGTGTCACAACTGGCCAAAGTGTAGAAGATAAGTGTCTGTGGACTGCTCAGCCCCAAATGGGCATCTGTGACACATCTCCTCCTCCCACGGCGGCTCAAGGAACATTGTGGAAAAGGTGGGTGGGGTGGGTGGCAAGACAGAGAAGACCAGAGAGAACTGGGGCATCTTCCAGGCAGGGCAGGACCACTGTGCTCATGAGCTCACAGCAGTGGTGGCTGTCTGCATGAGATCTGCTCAATAACAAGCAGCCGGCATTCCAGCGTGGACAGACAAGTCCTCCTCCCTAGCTGAGGAGCAACGGAGAGTCAACGGTTCTTTGTAGATGTGAATCCTGTTGGTTGACCGAGCTCCTGTATGCGACCCCAGGCGTGCATATACAGGCAATATTAATTGGACTCTGTAGATTTGGTTTGGTTTGGTTTCAATTGGTTTTGCTTTTGAGTTTTCGTTTTTGTTTATTTGTTTAGTTTTTTGAGACAGGGTCTCACTGTCTTGCCCTGGCCAGCCTGGAACTCACTGTATCGAGCAGGCTGGCCTCAAAATAACAGCGATCCACTTGCTTCTGCCTCCCAAGTGCTGGGATTAAAGGTGTGGGCCACCATGCTCAACTGGATTCAGTGGGTAATTTTTAAAAAGTGAAAAAGAATCGACGTTAGGAAGAAGTCAAGAGTTGAAGTGGGCGGCAGATGAATGTGATCGAGATTAATCACATGTATGTAGGAAATTCTCAAAGATTCAAGAACATATGTAAGTTATGCCATATTGCAAAGCAAGGAACAGTGCTACCACTTTAAAAATCCCATATATAGTCAAATCTTAGTATTATAACACTTTTTTTACATTTCACATTATATTCGGCCCCTTTCATCCTAAAAAAGATATAACAATTTTTTTGCATATAGCAGGTGCTCTGTAATCTTCAGTACACATATCCTACATTCTGAAGTCTTCTTCAATTCTAAAGTGCTACATACACTATAGTCATTTTCTTTTTAAATTTACTTTATTTTTATTTATTTAATTTTATTTTTATTCAATTTTTATGTGTCCCGTACACAATTTCTAGGCCATCTCTCCAGCCCTTTCACTTAGTCTTAATCACCATTATTTTCCTTGGCACCCCACCCTGTAGCCCCCCAAACCCCAGGTGTTCTCAGCTTCTGTCATTTGTGCTAGGGTCCGTTGTGCCAAGTTACTCTCCCTGCTCACTCCTGAGTGCCAGCTCATCCCCTGAGCTCTAGTCAGCCTATTCCAGGTCTCTTTCCTAAAGAAGGCCAGGTCTTCCTCAGCTGACCACCATCTGCTGAAAATATTTCCTCAGCCAAGGTTGGGCTCTGCTACTTATTCCGTGCTGGGTTTTTGTCCAGCTGAGCTTACATGGGTCTTGTGCGTTCTGACACCAATGCTATAGGTTCCTATGAACAGGGTTCCAGGAGCTTGTAGCATTCATTTCCATTTGGTCTTGCATCACCTCTCTAGCTTTTACAATCTTTCTGCTGCTATTGCAGCAATGTCATATTCCGTGCTGGTCATTGACATGAATATTTGGTCTTGAGGCTGATGTTGGACCACTGATTGATGTTCTCCCTTATTGGCTTGCATAGTGCTCTCCACAGCTATGTGAGCTAACTTCAGGGGTGGTTGCTTCCAGGTCAGGACCAGCTCCATTGCTCAAGATCTGGTCTCTGAAGTATGCCCTGTCTTCAACTGAAATAAACCTTCAGCTTCTGGGAGGAAATCAAGGGCTGTGGCAATAACCTGTGTAATTTGGGGGAGTCTCTTAGACTACCCTGGCCAATGACTCAAAGGAAGATTTCTCCTGTTTGTTGACATGCAGCCCTCATCTTTGCATGTGGACTCATGTAGAGGTATTGTATGTGTAATTTATCAATAGATTGTTAGACTAATATGATTCTCTAAGGTTTTAACACTATGGTTGTTTACATGTGTTAATTTACAAAGTATAAGTGATGAACTACATGGCCTTCATGGACTATATTTTCCAGGCAAAGCTTGGATCACTTTCACAATTGTTTAATGAATAAATGTTGCTTTCCCATCCTTTTGTGAGCATAGAAAATGTGTGATACCTTTGGTGTCTTTGAACTTCTGTCAGTGCCAAAGCATACAGAAGTGAAATACAGGTTTTAAATGCTTCTTAGTAGCTGGGCGTGATGACACACACCTTTAATCCTAGTACTTGGGAGGCAGAAGCAGGTGGATCTCTGGGAGTTCAAGGCCAACCTGGTCTACAGAGTGAGCTCCAGGCCAGCTGGGACTTACAGGGAGTCCCTGTCTCAAAAATACAAAAAAAAATTCTTCTTAGTGAAAAGTCAGTCAGTTCTACAGCTGCAAAATTAAGCAGATGACCTCCTCATTTTAATATTTGATAATTAACAGCCACAGTCTACTCCCGAGTCATGTTGGAATGGTTTTATGATTTATGTGATGTGAATGTGCAAGTGGAAAAATTGCTCTTAAGAGCCAGAGTAGAAGAGCCAGCTGGCTGGGGTTTCATTTTTCCACCCACTGCCTAGTGAGCTATTTTATAATTAATTAGAAATTGAGCTGAAACTAATTAGAAATTAAGTTAATATATGAAAATGACCTTCAAGCAGCACCTAGTTCACAATAAACTGGGGTGACATAGTGAATATTAACAATCATTACACATGTAAACATATGTCAATCAAATTGTGGTATTGTGCCGGGCGTGGTGGCGCACGCCTTTAATCCTAGCACTTGGGAGGCGGAGGCAGGCGGATCTTTGTGAGTTCAAGGCCAGCCTGGTCTACAGAGTGAGTTCCAGGACAGCTGGGGCTACAGGGAGACCCTGTCTCAAAAAGACAAAAAAAAAAAAATTGTGGTATTGTATGAAGTGCCATTTAGTCAGAGTTTGTCTATATCTACATAACATATGTCTACTCTTTTTTTTTAATTTTTTTATTATTAATTTTATTTATTTCTGTATGTGTATAAATGTACTGTCTGCATGCAAGTTTGTGCACCCGTGTCGTGCAATGCCGCGGAGGTCAGAAGAGGGTATCGGATTCCCCTGGAACTGGAGTTCTCCTGGAATTGGAGTTTCAGACGGTTCTCGGCCGCCATATGGGTGCTGGGGATCAAACCCGGGTCTTCTGTAAGAGCAGTCGGCGCTCTTAACCACTAGGCCATCTCTCCAGCCCAACATATGTCTACTCCTTATGGAATTAAAAATTCACTTACCAAGTAGCTACTTCTTTAGTGGAGACTGCATCTAAAATACCAAACGACTTTGACATGAAACTTGTAGAATTAGTATCTTCTTGTGAAACAAACAATAAAGAATTATGACGTGATGAAGGCATTGGCAGGGAAATCTAGGGACCTCGGGAACTTTTTTGAAGTATTATCTACCATAATCAAACTTTTTGAAAATTTTATACTGAATCTGTAAGCTATGCCCTCTTAGACGACTGTAGAAAAAGGTGCTGCAAGTAACTGCAAAAATAACTTATTTTCCAGGATAGTTTAAGTTTCCTCACCCCCAAAGAGAAATATATTATCTGTTTCACATAATTATAGGGATACACATGAATTATTCTTTAAAGATAAAGAATACCATTGGAATGTGAGTATTCGGTGATTTGAAACTTCTACCATATTGGATTAATGAGGTGCCACATTGGGTAAAATCACTTCCTGTAGAAGTCTGATGACCTGAGTTCAATACCTGTGACCCACAGTCGAAGGAAAGAAAGGACTGCCCAAAGTCCTCTGATCCTCATGAGTGCGAAAAATTGTTTAACACCCCAATAATCTAATACGCTTTTATGGGCTTATTTTCAAATTTCATTATTATTATCATATTTCTAATGTGAATATGTAATCAAAATTTTAGTGATATGAATTTCTAAGGTTAAATATTGGAAAATGTATAACCAAAAAACCTGCTAGAGGTAGCGTAAAATGGTTTAGTCTAGCTTTTGAGGTCACTTTGATAATCTTACCCAAAACATAAAATCTATTATGCTGATGACCCAACAGATCAGGAATTTGTCCTTGACACATCAGGGACATCTATTTGTACCAGGTCCCTAACCTGGGAAAACTCAGCCACTTGCCAGGGATAGATTAATATCAGCTAATGGTCTCGGACCTTGCTATGGTTTGAATTATGCACTCCATTAAATTCATATTTTGAAACCTTATATCCACTATGTCAGTATTAAGAGTTGGGCCTGTGGTAAATGAGGAAAAGATGAAGGCTTCCCCATTATTTAGATCAAGACATCACACTTTAGCTGTTAATTATGACAGCACTTTATTTGTAATACCAATGACTAGCAACAACAGTACAAGAATAAAAGCCTAATAAATAAAATAAAAACCCCCAAAACAAAATAGGGGCGGGAGAGATGACTCAGCAGTTAAGAGTAATGGCTGCTTTTGAAGAGGACCTGGGTTCAAATCTTAGCATTAACATAACAGCTAACACTGTCATTAACTCCAGTTCCAGGGGATCCAAAGCCCTCTCTGTCCTCCATGGGCATTGGACAACATAGATCCATTTACATACATGCAGGCATTACACCCATACACATATAATAAAAATAAAGTTAAAAATGTAAAGTAATTAATACATTTCCCTTGATATGGCTGCTTTGGAGGAGGAGGACAGGATCTTAAATAAATGGTCATTGATATGCTACATTTAGCCACAAACTGTTTAACAATGCTAAATGTCTGGCAATGGAAAATCACAAGTCATGTAATTGACCAAAATTAATGATTTGGTTAAATGAATGTGATTCTAATCTATAATGGAAGAAATTGTAATAAAAACGTTACTGTCCCCAAAAGACTAAAAAGAAAATAATAATAATAATAATATAAAATAAGGGACTGGAGAGATGGTTCAGCAGGTAAGAGCATGTATCACTCTTGCAGAGGATCTCAGTTCAGTTCCCAGCACCGAAATAAGATAATCACAACCACCTGTAAACTCCAAAGTGAGTGGACACTTCTGGCCTCCATGGACACCTGGACTCATGTGCATATAGCCACACACAGACGTTGTGTGTGTGTGTATATGTGTATGTGTATACACATATACACACACACACACACACA
>VZQC01010310.1:2983119-3044222 GCA_009823505.1 Rhizomys pruinosus | reverse complement strand
ATATATATATATATATATATATAATTGGGGGGGGTTTGAGACAGGGTCTCCCTTTAGTCCTAACTGGGCTGGAGCTCACTATGTAGACCAAGCTGGATCTCTGGGAGCTCCACCTGCCTCTGCCTTCTGAGTGCTGAGATTAAAGGCATGAGCCATCACATCTGGCTATATATCTAATTTTTAAATGATAAAAACTAAATTTTTTCTAAAGGTTGGGGATGTAGCTTAGTCAATAGAGTGCTTTCCTAGCGTGCATAAAGCTTTGGGTTTGATCCCCAAAGTATATAATAAGGCATGGTGTCTTCTGCCTCTAATCCAGCACTTAGAAAGTAAGAGGCAGGAGGCTTAGGAGTTCAAGGTCGAATATTATGATCATTGCCAGTTAAAAACAAAGTGTACAAAAGATTACAGCCTGTTTAACACTACATATATTAAATGTTTTATATTTTGAGATACTGAGAAAAAAGCTAAATGCTAAAGTAAACACACTGGTTTCCCTGAGTCCAAGAAGCTAGGTAGTGTTAACTTTGTCTCTGATTTTTATAACTTTAAATTTTTCTATCAGGAAGTTATGTGAGTCCTCAGAAAACCTTTCTTTAAACCAACACCGATATAGATTCCTGAAAAGTAATAATTTCATTCTCTAAATCACAAATGTACTTTCTAATGACAAGTTACAAATATTAAAAATGAGTTTGCTTTAAGAACATTACTTAACAGTGAAGTCCCTGTACCATGTGAGGTGCCTATGCACAAGCTGCAGTGCCCTCTAGTGGCAATACATAATCACTGCACCTTTGTTTTCAATGGGTCACTAAATTATATGAAAGACTTGGTGATGACAAGTAACAATGACATAAAAATGACATATATACATTTCAAACTTGTTAAGAGAATAAATTTCAAACATTTTAGCACAAGAAGAAAAGGATTTGAGGTGATGCCTGTACTAATTAGCATATATATATATATATATATTTATAACATATATATGTGAAAATGCCAAATTTCAATTAATTTTTTTCTCAGAAGCCTATTTTTATTGTCATTTCTGCTGCTTTTCATTTTTGAGCATCAGGACTTCCTCTGTATCCCAGGCTGGTCTTTAATCTGTCCTCTGCCTCAGTTTCCTCATTGTGATTACAAGCATGCACCACCAACCCTGGCCTTGAGTTACTTTTAGCCGTAGGTAGCGTGACTATGGGATGAAGACTTCTGCTACCTTCATTGCTGCTTTATTTGACAAACACCTCCTATATTCCATCCATTTATAAAGGAATTTTGCTATAACCAGGAAAAAAAATGAAACTTTAGTAATACTTCACTCTAACCATGTTTTCCATATTTCATGCTACATCTAATTTTTTTCTTTTACATTTTATTTATTTATTTATTTTATATCTATTTTGTACAAGATTATCACATCTAGACCCGTGTCCCTCACCCTATCCCCCCCCACCCCACCAGAGCTCATGCATTCTGCCAAACATGTTTTTCATCTCTTTCTTAGTCTTTCTCAAAATGTGGAAGTTGACAGTTTTGAACAGAAGTTCACTGTTTCTTTTTGAAAGGACTTCAATTCAGTCCTTTCTGTTGTTGTTTCCAATATGCATCACTCCCAACTACTTGGACAAAAGCTCAAGAGGCTGTGCACAAGAAATACTTACAACTAGGTAATTGGCACTAGCATCCACAGATGAGGGATACTATTTGTCGTTTGTTTTTATGGGACTGTGTTACTTCACTCAGCATGATGTCTTCTAGCTCCAGCCATTTTCCTGCAAAGCTCATGATGTCATCTTTCTTCACTGCTGCATAGAACTCCATTGTGTAGATGTAACACATTTTCTCTATCCACTCGTCAGCTGAGGGGCATTTGGGTTGGTTCCAGCTCCTTGCTATTCTGAGGAGAGCTGAAATGATCACGGCCATGCATGTATCTCTGCGGTGGGGTGAGTCTTGGGGGTACATGCCTAGGAGTGGTATGGCTGGGTTGAGTGGCAAGTTCATTCCAAATCTTCCAAGGGTTCTCCACACTGCTTTCCATAGTGGCTGCACGAGTTTACATTCCTGCCAGCAGTGGATGAGTGTTCCTCTTTCCCCACAATCTCTGCAGCACTTGCTATCATTTGGTTTCTTGATCCTAGCCAGTCTTATTGGAGTAAGATGATATCTTAAAGTGGTTTTGATTTGCATTTCCTTAATGATTAGTGATGTTGAACACTTCTTAAGGTGTTTCTCAGACATCTCTAATTCCTCACTTGTGAAGTCTCTGTTCCCGTCTTTGCTCCATCTATTGAGTGGGTCATCTGTTTTCTTTCTTCTTTGTTTTTTGAGTAGCTTATATATTCTGGAAATAAATGCTTTGTCAGATGTTTCTGAGGTGAAGATTTCCTCCCACTCTATGGGATTTCTCTTCACTTCTTTGATTGTTTCTTTTGATGTACAGAAGCTTTTGAATTTAATGAGGTCCTATTTGTCAATTGTTGACCTTAATTCTTGTGCAGCTGCTGTATGATTTAGGAAGACTTTTCCTACGCCTATGTCTTGTAGTCTGCTGCCAACTTTTTCTTCTATCACCTTCAGAGTTTGGGGTTTCATGTTGAGGTCTTTAATCCATCTGGAGTTGACTTTTGTACAGGGAGGGAGGTAGGGGTTTAATTTCATTCTTCTACAAGTGTGATCCAGTTTTGCCAACACCACTTGCTGAAGATGCTGTCTTTTGTCCATTGTGTCTTCTTGGCCCCCTTGTCAAATATGAGATGGCTGAAATTGTATGTGCTCAAGTTTGGATCTTCATTTTTGTTCCATTGGTCAACAGGTCTGTTTTGTGCTAGTACCAGGCTGTTTTTATGACTATAGCCCTGTAGTATAGTTTGAAGTCTGGTATAGAGATCCCCCCTGTATTGTTCTTTTCACTCAGTGTTGTTTTGGCTATTCGGGGTCTTTTGTTTTTCCAAATGAATTTAAGGACTTTTTTTCCAAGCCTGTGAAGAAACTCTTAGGGATTTTAATTGGGATTGTGTTAAATCTATATAAGAATTTGGGTAGAATGGATATTTTTACAATGTTAATTTTCCCAATTCATGAGCATGGGAGGTTTTTCCATGTTCTGATGTCTTCTTCAATTTCTTTCTTTAAGGGTTTAAAATTTTTGTTGTAGAGATCTTTGGTGTCTTTGGTTAGGTTTGTTCCTAGATATTTTATTATTTTTGAGGCTATTGTGAGTGGGAAGGTCTCTTTGAATTCTTTCTCCAGTTGCTTGTTGGTGTAAAGGAAGGCCACTGATTTTTTAGGTTAATTTTGTATCCTGCCACTTTGCTGAAGCTGTTAATCTTTTCTAGGAGTTTTCTGGTGGAGTTTTTAGCATCCCTTAAGTAAACAATCACATCACCAGCAGATAAGGATAGCTTGACTTCCTCTTTTCCAATTAGTACTCCTTTAATTTCCTTTTCTTGCCTTATTGGTCTAGCAAGTGTTTCAAGCACTATATTGAAGAGGAGTGGTGACAGGGGGCAGCCTTGCTGAGTTCCTACCTTTAAAGGGAATGTTTCTGTCATTTCCCCATTTTGGATGATATTGGCTGTGGGTTTCCTGTATATGGCTTTGATTACATTGAGGAATGATCTCTCCAATCCAATTCCCTCTAGGACTTTAAGCATAAAGGGATGCTGGGTTTTGTCAAAGGCTTTTTCAGCATCAATTGAGATGATGGTGTGGTTTTTGTCTTTCATTCCATTTATATGCTTGATGATGTTTACTGATTTTCATATGTTGAACTATCCCTGCATCTCTGGTATGAATCCAACTTGGTCATGATGGATGATCTTCTTGATGTGGGTCTGTATGCAATTTGCCAGTATCCTGTTTAGAATTTTGGCATCTGTATTCATTAGGGAGTTGGGTCTATAGCTCTCCTTTTTGGTTGTATCTTTGCCTGGTTTTGGTAATAGAGTGATGCTGGCTTCATAGAAGGAATTTGGGAGAATTCCCTCTGTATCCTTCTAAACAATTTCAATAATAATGGTTGTAGGTCTTTTTGAAATGTTTAATAGAATTCTGCTGTGAAACCATCTGTGCCTGGGCTTTTTTTAGTTGGGAGGTATCTTATTACATCTTCAATTTCTTCATGTATTATGGGTCTGTTTAATAAGCTGTAGATCTCTTCTTGGTTGAGCTTTGGTGATTCCCAGGATTTCAGATATTCATCCATTTCTTCTAGGTTTTCAAACTTAGTAGAGTATAGGTTTTTGAAGTATTCCCATATGATTTTCTGGATCTTTACCTTGTATGTTGTGATATTTACCTTTTCATCACAGATTCTATGGATTTGGAGTTGTTCCTTCTTTCTTTTGGTTAAATGGGTTAGTGATCTGTCTATTTTGTTTATTCTTTCAAAGAACCAACTTTTGGATTCATTGATTTTTTGTATTGTTTTCTTTGTTTCTATTTCATTGATTTCTGCTCTGATTTTTGTTATTTCTTCCTGTCTGTTGCATTTAGGGTTCATCTGTTGTTGCCTCTCAAGTGCTTTTAGCTGCAATGTTAGATCATTCACTTGTGTTCTTTCTGTTTTTCTAATGTAGGCACCTAGGGCTACCAACTTCCCTCTTAGTACTGCTTTTAAGGTATCCCAAAGGTTTTGTTGTGTTGTATTGTCATTGTCTTTCAGTTCCAGGAATGCTTTTATTTCTTTCTTTATCTCTTCTTTGACCCATTCATTATTCAAGAGTGTATTGTTTAGTTTCCATGTGTTCTTGTAGATAGTAGGGCTTATCCTGGTGTTGATGTTGAGCTTTATTGCACTGTGGTCTGATAGAATGCATGAAATTATTTCAATCTTTTTTATTTGTGAAGGTTTCTTCTGTGTCCCAGTATGTGGTCTATTTTGGAGAATGTTCCATGGGGTGTAGAAAGTGTATTCTCTGGTATTAAGGTGGAATGTTCCATAGATGTCTGTGAGGTCCATTTGATGTTTCATATCGTTCAGTTCAGATGTCTCTCTGTTTATTCTTTGTCCTGTTGATCTGTCCAAAGGGCTCAGTGGGGTATTGAAGTCCCCTACTATGAATGTACTGTGACTTGTCGTCCTGGAGAATTGTCCATTTGAATATGTGCTTAGCACTGTGTGTCCACCCACGGGCAGCTGCAGTTACCTTCTGGTATGTTCTTATGTGTTATATGACAAGGAAGGACATTTGAAAATGTAAAAAATACTCAGACTACCATTGCTGCTAAAATGATGTATATAATAAACATATCATGTTGAATATTAAATCATAAGCATTGGGTCTGGAGAGATGGCTCAGTGGTTAAGAACATTGGCTATTCTTGCAGAAGACAGAAGACTCTGCTTGGTTCCCAGCTCCCACATGGTAGCTAACAACCATCCTAACTCCAGTTCCAGGGAATCTGATGCCCTTTTCTGACCTCCATGGGTATTGTTCAACATGGGTGCACTTACATACATGCAGAGAATAGACATGTACTAGTCAGGGTTCTCTAAAGAAACAGAATCAATAGAACGAGTATATAGCTATATACAAATTTATTGATTTGCTCACGTGACAGAGCTCAAGGAGTTCAACAATAGCCTCACTGCACTGGAGAGGCTGAGAATCCAGGGAACTGCTCAGTCCACAAGGCTGGATGTCTCAGTAGTCCCAATCTAGTGCTGAAGGCCTGATGGATTCCAGGATATCTGCCAGTCTCAGTATACACTGGGATCCAAAGGGTTGATCACAGCATCAAGACAAACTCACCAGTGAGAGAGAGGCAAGCTGCAGGAGAAAAAAGGGACCAGCTCTCTCTGCCATGGCCTTTTATGTTTTATACTGCCTGCTGGCAGAAGGTAATGCCCACGTTTGTAGTGGGCCATCCAGCTTGTGGTAGTCCAATCCGAAGATCCTTTTCTCTTATTTGTTCATCCTTAGTCCAGTCAAGTTGACACCCAGGATAAACCATCACAAGACACATACACCTAAAATAAAAATAATAAAGTATTATACATACCAAACATTGCTGCATTTCTTATATTACATGAAAATCACTGTAATAATATACTACAATAGTAATTAAGTGTTATGAATCTGACATACTACATATATTCATCATATTTTATGAGCATACTGTACATTGTTATAAAATATTTCCTTGTATAAATAAAGACTGTTAGATATTTGGGTTGTTATCTGATACTTAATGATGCTTCAGTTGTTATTCTTCTATGTGTCCTTAGCGGTGTATATGCGCTAATTTCTGTTGATCCTGTACCTTGATCTTATAGTGTCTGTGTGCTAAATTATAACACTCAATGCCAGATGCATTTCTAAAGTGGTTTTAGCATATTCAGGTGAGCTATGTGTGATTTCCCATGGTCACGTGGGATATGTTTGCCAAAATTTGTTAGTTTTATCTTTTTATTTGTAGCTATTGAGAGAGGAAACTACTTGTAGTTTAAAGTATTTGCACTTGTCTTACTACTACTGGTGTTGAATACCATTTAATTTCCATTCAGGTATTCTAGTTTAGACTGGATAGGCCTTAATATATATCTAACAGAGTGTATTAAATCAGGTGTGCAGATGAGGGAGGGGCTCTAAATGTGGTCAAAATATGTTTTATGAAATTTGCAAAAATTCCATTGAAATTAATTTTTAAAATATTTCTTAAAACAGGACTCTGGGGGCTGGAGAGTGGCTCAACGGTTAAGAGCCCCCTGACTCCTCTTGCAAAGGATCGGGGTTGGATTCTCAGCAACCACATGGCGGCTAAGAACTGTCTTTAAGCCAGGAGTAGTGGCGCACGCCTTTAATCCTAGCACTTGGGAGGCAGAGGCAGGCGGATCTCTGGGAGTTCAAGGTCAGCCTGGTCTACACAGCAACCTCCAGGCCAGCTGGGACTAAAGGGAGAGCCTGTCTCAAAAAAAAAAAAAAAAAAAAAAAAAAGATTATGACATGGATTTTGATGTATCTAAGCCCCTGAACCACAACAGTCTCAAAACAACTGCACCCACAACTCAGGTCAATATTTCTGTTTAATCAGGGGGACTATGAGGACAAATCTTATCAGACTTTATCTCCACAGCAAATACACATTGCTGCGGTCCTTGAGCTTTAAGTCCCATCAAATTCAGTCTAAGCTTCCTGTAATATAGATGTGTAACTCGCCTCTCTTAAATTTCTAGGAAGTTCAACAAATACTTATTATTAATAGGATAGACTTAAAATATGCGAGATAAAAGTTAACGGATCTGTGCTGCTGTGTCTGCACATTCATTCTCTACCTTCAGGTGTTCAGCTCAGACGTGCGTCAGGATTCTTCTTTCTCTGTTTCATGTCCTTCCTCATTGTGTCCTTGCTGGTAATTTCTGTTAGAGTCTTGGCAACATTTTCAGATACGTTTGCCAATTCACAAGTGATCTCTTTACCTTTGTTACCTGACTCATCTCTTGTAGGGTCTATTTTTTTTTTTTTGCTTTGTTTTTATTAAAGCAGATTCTCACTATATAGTTCATCCCTTTGTCTTAGCATTATGACCACAGAATTGTTTTGTCTAAACCTTGACACAAACTTGCAGTCTTCCTGCCTCAGCGAATCAAGTGCTGTAATTACGTGTGTGTGCCATCAGCTTTGCTGGCTTTTTATTTTAATGAGTATTGTTTTCATATATAAGGGCTTACATATTTTTAAAATTTTTTTTATTTTATTTATTTCTGCATGTGTATGAATGTACTGTCTGCATGTAGGTTTGTGCACCCGTGTTGTGCAATGCCGCGGAGGTCAGAAGAGGGTGTCGGATTCCCCTGGAACTAGAGTTCTCCTGGAATTGGAGTTTCAGACGGTTCTTGGCCGCCATGTAGGTGCTGGGGATCGAACCCAGGTTCTCTGCAAGAGCGGTCGGCGCTCCTAACCGCTAGGGCTTACATATTTTAATGATTATTGTTTTCATATATAAGGGCTTACATATTTTCAGACCTCCTGATTGATTTTTGATGGTCTTTTATGAAATGATTGTTTATATTTCTTTCATTCCTTAAAATAATTTTAACATTATTATTTATAATATACATGATTATTTATATACCTAAAATCTTTAGTGACTACAACTGCTTTTTGTAATTCCTTGATACATTGACATTTTGGCATGTTTCCTGAAGTATTTGGTGTGTGTGTTTTATGTGTGTGAGTGTGCTGTCTGCATGTATCCCAGAGCACCCATTGTCATACAGTGCCTTTGGAGTCAGAAGACTGCATTGGATCTCCTGGAACTGGAATTACAGAAGGCTGTTAGCCACCATATGGGTGCTGGAAATTGAACCCGGGTCCTCCAAAAGAGTAGCCAGTGCTTTTAACCACTGAGCCACCTCTCCAGTCCCCATATTTAATGGTTTTTAAAAGCAAATTTACTTGAGTTCAGTGGAGAGTTCTCACTGTGTGTGTGTGTATATACCTGTGTGCATAAAATGTTATTGGATATTGAACTCAGGGCCTTGTGCATGCTAGGTAAGCACCACCACTGACCCATATCCCACCCAGCCAAGTTAACAAGGATGCTTTCTTGTATGCTTGCTTTCACAGAGTATTTTCACTTTTGTCCACAAGAGGGCAGAAGAGCTGACGTTCTGGGTGACTTGACCTTTAAGAAGACTCCTGAAAAATTAGAGTCACAGATTCTCAGTCACCTTTGAGCTGATGCAAGCAGGCGTGAGTTTTGGATTCTAACACTGACATGAATCAGTAGACTTGAGGAGAGCTCTTCTTTCTGTAACTCATTTACCCCATCCATGTATCCAACACTTCTAGCCACATACTTTCTTTTATCAGTTCCCATCATTTCTTAAAAGTTATATGATGTTTTCCCCAAATTATTTTAGTGAAGAGCTTCCCCAGCAGTGTTTGGATGCCTTGAAGGTCCTGATCTATAAGAACAGATTGCTCTCGGATTATCTCGTATGAGTGTTTTCAGAGAGATTTAACTGAGGAGAGGACACCCACCATGGATGTGAGCAGCAGCCTCTTGGGGGTCGGACTGAATAAGAAGGAGAAAGTGGAGCCCAGAGAAATAGCTCAGTGGTTAAGAGAACATACTGCTCTTGCAGAGGACCAAAGTTCGGTTCCCAGCACTCACACTGGGAGGCTCACAACCACCTGTAACTCAAAATCCAGGAGAGTGCAACTCCTCTGGCCTTTGAGGGCCATACATGAACACATAATTCAAACGTAGGCATGTATGAAATCTTAAAAAAATAAGAGGAGGTACAAAAGGAGAAAGAGGAGGAGGAGGAGGAGGAGGAGGAGGAGGGAGAGGAGGAGGAGGAGGAGGAGGAGGAGGAGGAGGGAGAAAGTGCACCAACATTCATCTCTGTTTCCTGACTGTGGGTGCCATGTGTCAGTCACCACAAACTCCTGCCATCATAGGTAGAGTTATTCTTGCTGTGCCCTCAAACTATGAAATGAACCCTTTCTGTGTTTCTTGACAGCTTGATATATTTATACAACGCACTGTGATTATATCACTCCCTTCCATTCCCCTCTGGTGTTCCCTCTCCTTTCCTTCTGAACACCTTCTTTTCCCTACCTAGTCTTCCAGCACCTGAATCTTCAGAGAACAATGACAACCCCTCCTCCAGCTATTAACAGCGCCTCGGGAAGAGATGGGGTTGGGGACAGGCACCTCCTGTCCCAACAATAGGCCCAGTCTCACACAGGTGTCCATAGCCACTGTGGTTCCATGGTTGTGACAGGCATGTCATGGATGAATGGCATCATTTCACAACACTCTCATTCTTTGGCTCTTAAATTCTTCAAGGAGTGATCTATGAAATTAAATGTTTGTTTTTAAAAGATATAATGTAGAAACAATAATCTGAGCTCTCTTTAACACAGTGCAAAAGTAAACAAAAATGTCATTTGTAGGAAGCTTTCTTTGTAAGGAGCTGGTACCATGCAGCCCTGCTAAGGGGAGGGGAACACAGTACCCACCTGTGGCCACTGTAAGGAACTGGCTTCTCAGTGCAGAGACCATAGCCTGGCCTGAGAGGTCCCTCCAACTCAGGCCCTGAGCCTGGGACAATGAGACACATTTCCCAGTCTTGGCTGTGACTTTCCACCTGCCCAGAGACTGCTGACCCCTGGACAGGAATTTCAGGCTGATGGCTGATGGCCTATCTTCAGCCTATGTCCACTCACAATTCACTTCACCACAGCAGTTATTCATATTGGTGGTCTAAGAACCTCTTTCCAACCCACAGGCCACCCTAATGAAATGCAGTATGCACACAAAAAAATGAATGACGGCCGAGAATTCTGTAATGATGTTAATGGAGAATTCGATTTATTGCCCACTACAGCCTGCTTTTATAAACCAAATGACATCAGCTCCCAGAGCCAATCACAGGCCCCCAATTCTGCACCACTGCACACCATTGCCCCACCCAGCATCACGCACCTAGGCCACATTGTCCACTCCTCCTTGGGGTGGGGTCAGAAAAATCCCCTGACTCCCATCTACGTGGTGCCCTGAGGGGTGCTAGCTGAGATCCAGCCCCCAATTCAAACTGGATCTTCCTATAGTCATTCTCTGCCTTGTGGCTCTACTGACTATTATTTTCCAACACACATCTCCACCATTTAGCAAATGAATTAGTAACGTGATTATAACAAAATCATTGGATGCTAAACAAGACAGATTTTTACTCTATTCATTGATTCTCACATGCTTTCCTGCTTAAAAATATAATTTTAGTATCAATTATGAAACAAAAATAAAGCTGACGATTTACTACAAATCATTGATTCTCAGATATTTCCAATTTTGCCTGTTAATTGAGGGAAAAAAATCTCTTAGAATGCATGCAAGAGCTCTCTCTCTCCCACACACTCTGTAAGCTCACACTGCCAGGGGTTTCCTCTTGTCACTGTATTGATTACCTGATCCTGGTTTGCTTCACCACCATGTCCACATTTTATCCATTAGAAAAAAAAAGATGATAAATGAAAGACCCTCAAAATACATGATTAGGATTTTAGCATCATTTCTATTGTATTTCTCTTAGCCAGAAACTAATGAATCAGACAGTTGTGGCGATGCACACCTGTAATACCAGCACTTGGGAAGCAGAGGCAGGGGATCAAAAGTTCCCTCCTTCTCTTTTCTCTCCTCCTCCTCCTCTTCCTCCTCCTCCTCCTCCTCCTCCTCCTTCTCCCCACATTTCCTCTTCTTCCTCCTCTTCCTTCACCTCCTCATCCCTTTCTGCCTCCTCCTCATTGTTTCTCTTCCTCTTTCTCCTTCCTTCCTTCCCTTCTTCCTCTTTCCTATCTTCCCTTCTTCCTCTTCCTTCTCTCCCTCCTCCTCCTTCTTTTTCTTCTCCCCACATTTCCTCTTATTCCTCCTCTTCCTTCTCCTCACCTCCTCACCCCCTTTCTGCCTCCTCCTCATTGTTTCTCTTCCTCTTTCTCCTTCCTTCCTTGCTTCCTTTCTTCCTCTTTCCTATATTCCCTTCTTCCTCTTCATCCTCTCCTCCTCCTTCTCCTCTTCCTTCTCTTCCTCCTCCTCCTCCTTCTATCATACTCCCTTCCTCTTCCTCCTCCTCCTTCTGTCCTTCCCTCCTCCTTCTCCTCTTCCTTCTCTTCTTCCTCTTCCTCCTCCTCCTCTTCCTCTTATTCTGTAATTCTTCCGCATATTTCAGGACAGATCTCCTTTGTAGCCCAGGATGACCTTAAGCTCGTGATTCCTCCCCCTCCTGCCTTGGCCTCCCTATGCAGGCTTTATGTGTATTGTCATGCCAGTTAAAACAGGTAATTTTCATGTATGTTTAAAAAGAGGGACCAGATGCAATAACTTGCGGGTCACCTTTCAAGAAATGCCTTGCTATTTCCCACATGAGTGGACACCTAGAATGTCACTGTGGAGGTCGAGGAAGGCACCTGAAGTTAAGTCAGCTTTATCTTCCACTCCATCCATTCAAATCCCTCACAAACAAAGAGATCTAGAGCAGTTCCTACTTCTAGCTCGCAAGGCCCAGCCACTAGATCTGGTATCATCAGCATATTAACATGATCCTGTATCATCAATATATTGACAATGTCATATCCTGTGGAGCAGAAAGATGATCAATGTCCTTGTGGTCAATTGTGATATAGGACCAGAGGGTTGATGTGTTCTTGAGGTAAGTAAAAGAATTACACAGTTGTCCTTGCCAACTGAAGGCATTCTAGCCCCTGGGGGTCTGTACCCTCCTTGGTGGGTACTTAGATAAAGGCATCTTTGAGATCAGTAGATGCACACGAAGTAACAGAACATGGATTAAACAACAGAACCACATCTGTGATGGGACACATTACTACACTTACAGTAATTCATTTCATTCTTCACATCTCTGTTCTCCACGGGCTAAGTAGGTGCCCTGGATGAGAATTTACTAGAAGTCACTATCTTTATTTATTTTGAGTCCTCAATGTTTGATACCAACATCTGCAGTTCCTCTCATCATACAGTGTTTCTCTTAATTTATCTCTTGTAGAGGCAGTTCCAGTGGCTTCTCCTTAAGCTTTCCTGTGCAGTACCTTTCACTTCAGCAATAAGGAGTCAGTTCAGGCCAGCTGATGGGTGTGTCTATTCCTATAACATATTCTTACCACAGAGCAGTAGCCACGACATGGAATTAGGAGCCCAAGATCTATTGTGAGAGAGAAAATGACTATCTGGACCATGAACCCATGCTCTGCTGAGTAGAAGACAGTGTCTATTGTTCAAGTCCCCTGTATAAGTTCAGAGTCAGCATCCAGTAATCCCTCATGGTCCGATTATTTCCTTTCTTCCAATGTACAAGTCACCGAAGTACATAACATATGACTGTTTGGGAACTGGGGGAAAAGACAGTAAAATTTTCCCAGTTAATCAAGACCTTTTCTCCGTGGGCTCAGCTTCTCGTGAAGAGTTATTTGTCTGTGAACTACAACAACTTAAAATCTTAGAGACTTTTCAAAAGCTTGTACCAAAAATTCTACATAGATAAGAAAAAAGAAAGGTAGGAAGAAACAACCATACTCCCTCCAAATCTACTGTGAGGCAGGCTGGGCGAGAGCATTTTGGTGTGATATAAAGGTGCTTACATCCCTACAGCTACATAAAAGGCCAAGACTGAGGACACTGGGTAAAGTCTAATGCATGGTGTTGTACTGAGAAGAAAACTGCTAGACTAAACTCACTGCCCACAGGAACTAAACTGCAAAGAATGAAATTTCCTTCTGAGTGACAAGAATGAAGGGCCAGTTCGGTGTCACAAAGAAAGAAAAAAACCGAGAGCGCCATGATTTCCTCCTTCCCTGCTCCCTGATGATGTAACTAACAATAGTTTCATGTCTGTGTCTAGTTTCCTTGAGACTATTGAGAGATTTCTAGGACTAGGTAGCCTGATCTTGCTCCTGTTGTGACTGGTAGTAAAAACCAGTAGTGCATACTATTTCCACAAGATGGCGCCATGACACAAATTTCTTAGGAATCATAGTTATTTTTCCCTATGTAATCATGTCATGATTTTTCTGAGACACCTTGAGCAATTATTGACACCACTAGCCTATTTATCTACTGTAACCTTCTGACACACAAGAAAAAAAAGGAGGGAGAGAGGGCTGGAGAGATAGCTCAGTGGTTAAGAGAACTGACTGCTCTTCTAGAAGACCCAGGTTCAATTCCCAGCACCCACTTGGAGGCTAACAACCATCCATAATTCCAGTTCTAGGGGAATCCAACTCCCTCTTCTGACCTCTGTGGGCACTGCATGGCATGGGTGCACTTACACACATGTGGGCAATACAGTCAAAAAATAATGATGATGAATAATTTTTTAAGGGAGAGAAAAATAGAACGAGAAGACATCAGATGAAACCTTGGGAAATAAGAAAAATGTAAAAATTTATTTATCTTTTTCAGTGCTTGTGATTGAATCTAAAGTCTCGTACATGTTTGGCAATCTGTCTCTGTGAGATTTCTCTCCTTCACCCAAATAAATCCATTTTTACATGTATTTAAAACCCTCAAACCAGCCGGGCATGGTGGTGCATCCCTTTAATCCCAGCACTCAGGAGGTAGAAGCAGGAGAATCTCTGTGAGTTCAAGGCCAGCCTGGTCTACATAGTGAGTTCCAGGACAGCTGGGGCTACAGAGAAGCCATCTAGACAGATACAAGATCTCACAATAATGGGGATGGTGGACTCTAAGAGCTGGTGGGGATTGAGAACCAAGGAGAAATTGCAGTCAGTGGACAGAAGATAAACAAAGAAACATCAGGGATAAGGATTTCTGGTTAAACTGTCTTGTGAGGATTCTTTTAAAAGCTGATAAACTGTCTCAGATACCAAGTGCAGAAATGTTAATAAGCTGATTTGCAAGATTCCTGTTCAAACTGGCTTCTACAAAGACACAGAGGAAACTCCAAAGTCAGGTTCGGGAAGAAAAGGCTCAGGGGCTTGACTAAAGTTTTGGTTAAAGAGTGTGCCAGGTGTAGATTTGGGTGGTGTTGTTTGGTTTGTTTTGTTGGAGACAGGATCTCCGTGTAGCCCCAGCTACCCTGCATAGTCCAGGCTTGCCTAACATGCTCATAGAGATCTGCCTGCCTCTGCCTTCTGAGAGCTGGGACTAAAGTTGTGCACCACCACATTAGGTCAGTTTTAGATTCTGAAGAAACAAGAAGGAAGTGCTGAAAACTTTAAGAACTAGTCAATGCATCCCTTTACAGCTTTTGTTAACCAGAGGCTCATCATAGTGCCAGGCTCCAAATATGGATATGACCTGTCAAACTGACACCCAGGGAGGGCTGCTAAACTAAGAAGCATGACAACGTAACTCAGACAGAGACTCAGAGCTGCATCAGCTCAAGGGAAGAAAGGACAGAAAAGTAAAACCAAAGCACCCCCAAATCAACGTGGCTTCCCTGGAGACATTTATGGAGAATTAGCTCCAGAGACATATTGAGAAATTTCATCAGGGTCAGTGAAACTCCATTAGTCACACCTCTTCTGACATCAAATGGTTGAGGCTTTTCATGCTGATTCTGGCTTCAACTCTGGGGACACCAATTAATCAATGTCCAATGATGCAATCTGATTCTGACACTAATGACACGGACAAGTATGGCCTCTAGCACTAATGACCCACAAAGTAGACTGAAGCTGCCCAGCATCCTCTCCGTGCCTTCATTATCTTGTTTGCATAACTCAGAGCTCAGGAAAAGATTCTACTTATTTTACTCATTTATATTATAATGAATAGTATAAAGGAAGCAGGTGGAAGAGATGAAGAGGTCTGGAAACATTTGAAACCAAAGGTTTTGGCTCCATGGAGATGAGAGCATCAGCCTCTTATAAGGGGATGCATTTACCACCCTGGAAGCCCTCTGAATTCAGCATTCTGGTTTGGTCTTGTCCTGTCTTGTTTTGCATTTGGAGATTGAACCAGGGGCTTTACATTTACTAGCAAGCACTCTACCACTGTGTTATATCCCAGCCCTACTCGTGGCTTTAAATAATTGCAGCTTAGCCGGGTGCACACCTTTAATCCTGGCACTTGAGAGGCAGAGGCAGGTGGATCTCTTGTGAGTTCAAGGCCAGCCTGGTCTACAGCAAGCTCTAGGCCAGCTGGGACTAAAGTTTGACCCTGTCTCAAAAAGACCAAAAAAGTTGAAGCTCTTTTACTTTAAGATGATTGATTAAGTCATTGACCACTGATGATTTGTTCAATCCAGTCTTCTAATTACACTATTGATTCTTTGGACACCAGCTCCCAGCTATTTATGAGACCCACAAAAAGTCATACCCAAACTAAAGGCTCTTTGATAGACACTTTTTTTTTTCTTTTTTAGTTTTTTCCTTTTTTTGTTATTTTTGAGGCAGGGTCTCCCTTTTAGTACCAGCTGTCCTGGAGCTTGCTCTGTAGACCAGGCTGGCCTTGAACTCACAGAGATCCACCCACCTCTACCTCCCCAGTTCTGGGATTAAAGGTGCATGCCATCATGACCAGCTGATAGAAACTGTTTTTTTTTTCTTCTGTATTGTAAAAGAAGATAGAAACTTTTTATGAACAGCAAAATTACTTCTCTCATTTAGAACATTCCAAAGACTTTCAATGTCCTTTGTTAGAAACTATAGACAAAATCAAAAAAATTACATAAAAACTGTTTCTATCACTGCCATCTGTAAAGAAATAAAAGTTTGAAGAGCTAAGTACCAGAAACGGGATGAAGATCTAATATAAATAAATTTTCTTAAAAATATATTTTAATTTTATGTGTATGTGTGTGTTGCCTGTATGTATCTAAGTACACCTGTGTCATGCAATGCCCACGGAGGTCAGAAGAGGGCATCAGATTCCCCTGGAATTGGAGTTACAAAGGGTTTTTAGCCACCATGTCAGTGCTGGGAATTGAACCTAAGTCCTCTGTAAGAGTAATTAGTGCTCTTAACCTATGAGCCATTTCTCCAGCTGCAAAATATAAATATTTCTTAATATATCACAGTATCATGGTTAGATTCTGATATTCCCATGTGAATCTCACACAGCAGAATGACTCTAACACAAAAGTGTGGCATATGGATGGATTTAAATGAAATATCTAATACCAAAGTAGCCAAGAAGCAAAGAGAGAGGGAGAAGGTTAGGATCTCAGGACCCTCTTCAGAGGCATTGCCCCATTACTCAACTTCCATTAACCCTCTCCTAAAGGTTCCTTCACCTGTGTACAGTACCACCTTGAGGGATATTTAAGATTCAGGTTGTAACACTGTATTAAGTTGAGAGGAAAGTTTTGAGAATCAGCTTCTTGCCTTCCTCTACTACATGTTACAGAAGAAACTTTTTTTCCTTCACTGGTTGTGATATAAGCTATGCCTCCCTGTTTTCAAAAAAAAATGTTCCTTATTGAGTTGAGGAAAGTGCAGTCCACTCCCAAGCTGTTGAGAGTTTTTATAAAGAAAAGATGGTGTTTTCTCAAATGCTTTGTCTGCAGCCTAATAATTGCTAAGAGACAATTATTGTATCATATCTTTCATTCCGATGAGCTATCATGCTGATTAAATTGAATTTGTTAAACCTAAGTTGCATCCTAGAGATCAATCTTACTACATAGAGTGTGGTGTTGTGCACCTTCAATCCCAGTCCCTGAAGGCAGAAGCAGGTGGATCTCTGGGAGATCAGGGCTAGCCTGGTCCACATAGTGAGTTCTAGGTGGCTAGACTAGGGAGACCTTGTCAAAAAACAAACCCACAACCCTTTGCAACTTAGTTATCATATCTAATCTTTTTTTTTTTGATGTGTTATTAAATTTGCTTTACTGGCTAGGTGCAGTGGTTTATTTTCAGCACTCAGGAGGCAGAGGCAGGCAGATTTCTATGACATTGAGGACAGTCTGATCTACACAGTGAGTGCCAGGCCAGGTGGGGGCTATAGGGATACCCTGTCTTGAAGAAAGAAACAAATAAAAAAAGTTAGTCCAGGGTCTGGAGAGATGGTTCAGCAGTTAAGAGCACTGGCTGCTCTTGCAAAAGACCCAGATTCAGTTCCCAGCACTCATAGGGCTGCTAACAACCTTCTGTGGCTCCAGTTTCTAGGGTGTGCTGGATAGCTTTGATTGTCAACTTGATGCACCTGTGTAGAGGGAGCCTCTACTGGGGAGTTCCTCCATTAGACTGGACTGTGTCCCTGTCTGTGGAACATGTTCTTGATTGTTGAGTGATGTGGGAGGGTCCAGCCCACTGGGGGTGGTGCCAGCCCTGGACAGGTGGTCCTATTGTATAAGAAAGAAAGCAGGCTGAGCATGGGTCAGGGGAGCAAGCCAGTAAACAGTGCTCCTGCATAGTCTGTGCTTAAGCTCCTGTCTCCAGGCTCCTGCCCCGAGTTCCTACCTTGGTCTCCCTCAGTGATGAACTGTGACCCAGGAGATGAGAGCCAAATAAACACTTTCCTCCCCAAGTTGGTATTGGTCAGAGTGTTATGTCATAGCAACTGAAGTCAAACCAGAATACAAGGGATCTGACACCCTTGTCTGACCTCTTTGACCATTGCACAACACAGGTGCATATATATATATATATCTATATATATATAGTATATATATATATACATACATGCAGGCAATACACTCATACAAATAAAATAAAAATAAGAAGTAAAATATTTTAAACTTGTTTTGCTGATATTCTGTAGAGGATTCTTATGTTCATCAGAGATATTACCTTATAATAGTATTTGCTCAAAGTGTTTTATATAACTTTGTTATTAGGGTGACAAGATAGAAAGATTCCTGGAGCTTACTTCAAGCCAATGTAGCCAAATACGTGAGCTCCAAATATGTGAGACTGTCTCACAAAATATGATAGTGATTGAAAAATACCCCCATGGCTGAACTCTGTCCTCTGCATGCACCCACGGGCATGCAATCCACATATTTACATGCATACGCATACATGTACACACATACATCATATATAAACCAAAGATATGTTGTCTATATGTACAAAATGTATACATACATATATGTATATATGCACCAAAGATATATGTAGCCCGGACTGCATAGTGAGTTCCAGGCTAGCGCAAGCTAAAGAGTACAATCTTGCTCAAAAATAAGCAAGGTTGAAAATTATGCAACTCTGCTACACTACGTCATCAGCTTCAGTGGCTTCTGGGTTTTGCTCTTCCCCAAAACTACTACCTTCCTGGTCACCAGGGGTCTTAGAAATACTTCCTTCTTTCTGCAAATAATCATTGGCACAAGTTTTCCACATGTGGGCATCTTCGTGGCCAGTGGTCAAGCTCCACTGAAACCCCAGCTTGGTCCAACATCAAGAACTGATCCAGCCCTTTTGACCATACGTACTTAGATGTGCATGGCTTAATCTTTGAGACAAACATATGCTACTGGCAGGATTAACCAGGTACAGGGGGGCACGGCCTTCGGGGAGGCCCTGAGAAGCTGTGGGGGACCCCCCTGGGAGATCCAGCCCTTTCAAATCTTCACTTCAGCTGCTATAGATAACAGTAGTTAAAGGAAGGTATGTTGCACTTTTAATTATTTTCCATTTCTTGAGAATCCAGTTAACCACCATTTCTAAATTCCATTGGTAAAATTAGCTTTAAAATATAATTATAGTATTCTTTCATTTCAATGACAAGTGACTGGATGACCATCCAAAAATCAGCTTCCTTACCCTCCACTCCCTCACTCTTTCTCTTCCCAAACTACTTGTTTCTGGGAGCCAGGGTCAAATCCTGCTTCCAATAGTGTCTATGAACCATTTTTACTTAGAACACTGTGGATAATTAATGTGTACATTTTTTCCATACCAGTGACCAATCATCCAACTCTCTGGATATTGGTAGATATCTTAAATAATTCTTAAATTAATTACCCTTGCTCCAGACTTAACATCCTGCTAACCTTTTGAAATGTAGTTTAGAAGAAAACCACTTCCTACCAACCAAAAGTCCGATTGCCGTCAGATAGCATCTGAGGCCTACAGCTGAGATTTCTTTTCCTGTACCCGCCTACTTAATGTTTCCACCAGTATATTTGAAAAGTGTCTTGATTTATGACTTATTGTTCTTGTACTATTAAAATTTTATCAATTGTTAACAGATTGGAACATGGAATTTAGGATAAGCTGAATCTGTGTTCCCAGGCCATGGTCACTCATATTTGGCTACAGAATAAATGATCTCTTATCCCCTTTAAGGTGAGAGCTATGTTTTGTACTGTCCCTCCCCCCATAGCCAACCCACAAGTTTTCATGCACTCTGTCTTATATGTCTTATATATTTTCTTAAATCACAATGACACAGGATGATTACAAAAGTGTAAATGAACAACATCTATATAGTAATTAAGGAAAGTAATAGTGCAATTTTCCTGTTCCAGCCTACCAAGTGCTAGGATCAGAGGCATTAGCCAGCACACCCAGGTAAGAAACTGTATACTTTGCATCATCTCCTATAATACAAAGCAAATGAATCACAGATGAATGAGTGAATGAAGTCAGTGTCTATTAGGTTCCAGACGAGACTGTTGCTCAGGGCACCGTAGATAACCCTAACAAATACTGGCTAGCATTCTTTGAGCACTGTCTGTGAATCTAGGTAATAGACATCCAGGTGACTGGGAAAGTGTGGCTATATCCAAAAGGGTTCTTAGTGGCCATGCATCCCTCCCTGTGCTTTCTCTGCCTCCTGCTAAGGAATCAGAGCCTGTCTGCATGGTCCTTTGCAACTGGAGTGACAGATGGTTGTTAGCTGCTCTGTGAGTGCTAGGAACTAAACCTGGGGCTTCCATAAGAGCAACTAGTGCTCTTAATGCTGATCCATCTCTCCTGCCCCTTCTTTGCATAATCTTAAAAAAGTTGCCAGGTGTGGTGGGGCATACCTTTAATCCCAGCACTCTGGAGGCAGAGGCAGGTAGATCTCTGTGAGTTCAAGGCCAGCCTGGTCTACATAGCGAGCTCCAGGCCAGCTGGAGACCCTGTCTCAAAAAGACCAAAAAAAAAAATGTCAATTAGTTTTTAGTTAACATACCAAGTATTAAGTGGCTGTAGCATTTTCAACATTTGTCTAGCTGCTTCTCCCTGCACCCATCTCTCCCATCTCTTTATCTCCTCTTGGGCCCTTCCCACCCCCAGCATCCTTCTTCTTTCATGTCATGTGGATCCCCTTGCCCTCTCCCCTTACTTCCTCAGTGCCTCCCACCCCCTTTCTTGGTCTTCTTTCAAGTTTTATAGCCCTTATCCACAGCAACACTCATTTATATATGTACATATATCTATATTACAAGCTAGAAGCCAAATAGGAGTAAGACTGTGATGTTGGTCTTTCTAAGTTCGGGTCACCTTTCTTAATATAATAATTTCAGGATTTACTCATTTTCATACACATTTCATTTTTATTTGTCTCAGAGTAAAATTCCATTGTGTATATTTACTGCATTTTCATCATCCATTCATCTGTTGATAAGTATCTAGAGCGATTTCATTCCCTTCCTATCGTGAATGCAGCAGCAGTGAACATGGATGAGCAAGGATCTCTGTGGTAGAATATGCCCAGGGATGGCATAGCTGGGTCATATTAATTCCATTTTATTTTTTGAGAAAGCTCCGCACTGGTTTCCATAACCGCTGTTCTATTTTGCACTCCCATTAATGGCGAATAAGAGTGGGAAACCTCATTAACATTTGTTATCCATCCTCTTGATAATAGCCATTCTGACTAGGGTGAGGTCCTGACTTGACTCCAGGTTGGGTCAGGTACCTGAGAAGTTTTACATCTCCCTGCCCCACCCCTAGCAGCAGCCGTAGATGTGGACCCAGTGGGTGGACCAATCCTGAACTAGAGGCCTATAGGTACTAGGTGAATTCTGTATCTTCCCACACCTTCAGCAGAAGCTCTGGACCCAGGGTGGAGACGGGATCTGACTCCACAGGTATGTGGAGTTCTACAACTCACAATGAAAGCAAGGAACCCAGGCAAGAGGCCCTAGCTGACACAGAGCAATACCTTACCAGGGGAGAAAAACTTTCACTAACCTCTCCAGTACTAATATCAGTCCCAGAGAAGGAAAGGACACCTCAACCTATTACAATTTAGCCTTCTACTGAACTTATCAAACACCGCCAATGAAAATAAACAGGGGACTTGATTGTCAAAATACAATAAAAGAAAAGAAACAAAGAAAAATTCAACCAACAAACTTCATGCACAAATCCCTGCAGAGAAACTCCATGAGGTAATATTGCTCTGATACAGGGGAAATCAAGGTCCCCTCTTTGTGCTCTTTAGTCACATTAGTAAAAGAATGAACTCAAACAGAAGCTTAAAAACAATTTTGTTAGGTGCTGGAGTGGTAGTTCAGCTGTTAAGGCCATTGACTATTCTTCTAGAGGAACCAAACTCAGTTCCCAACAACTATTAATAACTCCAGTTTCAGATTATCCAATGCCCTCTTCTGACCTTCATAGGCATTACATGCATTTGGTGCACTGACATATTTACAGGCGAAACACCCACACTCATAAAATAAAAAGAAATACAAATTTAAAAACACAATTTTATTAGAGTAAAAAGAAAAATTCCCAGAACCAACACGGTGTAAATGTCAGCAGCTTCCCAGAGGAGAAAATAAAGAAAAAATTCCATGCCATTTTAAGCCAACATGGATGTTGGACACTTGGAAGACAATTAGCCACATGACGGGAAGAGGAGCTTTAGAGAAAGAGTAAAGAAGCCCCAAGTGCTGGGGCAGTGCAAAGTGTTAGGGAAATCATGCTTAGAAAAGATAGAAAGAAAAGGAGAGGGTACTCTCTGAAGAATCGAGAAAGTGTGCAGACTTACAAAGCTGCATGTCTGTGTTCTGATAAGCTATTGCATTTGGGAGCAGGGGTTCCAAGCAGAAGAGTTCAATGATTCATTAACACACTGGTTATTCCATCTAGTTCTTTAGTTTGACTCACAGCAAACCTGCCTTCCTAATAGTGTTCCTGTAGCAGGTGACTGGTCTGCCTCTACTGGCCTAGTATATCTCCATCCAGGCCAGAGTTCTTATTTTCTTCAATAGGAGTTTTCTCTTAAGGGTCTCTTTCTTGCTCCTATAACATCTCCTCCACATATCCCTAATAATGGCACCTAATGAAAATTACCTGTATAAGCTATCGGACAAAAATTCATAAGAATGATTACAAGTAGGTTCAAACAATCCAAAGATACCATGAGTACACCCCAAGACAACAAAGCCAAAGAGATGGATAAAATGAGGAAATCAAGGCAGGGTGTAAAAAATAGAGATGGAATCACTGAAGAAAATCCAACTGAAATGATACTGGAAATGAAGAACTCAGTAAGACAAATCAAAACTCAGCGGGAAGCCTCAGTAATAGAATGGATCATGTAGAAAAGAGAATCTAAGATGAAAGACAAGACAGAGGAATTGGATCACTCGGGAAAGATCAACAATAAACTTGAAAAGGAATAGGATCTCAGTATGGGAGAACTCTGAGACACCATGAAAAGATATAACCTTTAGATTATAAGCATAGAAGAAAGAGAATACCATAGCAAAGGCCTAGAGAATGTTAACCCTGCCTAAACAACAAGCAAACAAACAAAAAATGTCAAGTCATTTATAAAGGTAGGCTGGTCACAATGAAATAGGAAACAATGAAACAAACAAGAGAAAACCACATCAAAAAACAAACTGAAAATAGTAAGTCTTGGTCTGAATTCTTCTTCCTTGGTGAGATAATCAGATTCCTTGTTCCCCTAGGATTATGATTTGTTCCCGCTGGTGGGGAGATGGGTGTTAACCTTAGCAGATTAGTCATTTCAGGCCTGTATGACCTTGTGGATGAGAAACGGTTATAAACTTAAAGTTCCTGTCAGCATTTCCTGGTCTGTCCTCTAGGTCTCCTAGGCTACACGTTATCCACCCTCATGTGTTTAAGATATTAAACCTTCTACCCACAGGGCTGTCCTGTGTTTCAGGCTCTGAAGGGATGTGGATATCTTGCCTACTTGAGTACTTTTATGTGGACAGTTCTTGGTGTGTGGGGGTCGGGGAGGGAGAATCGAGTTCTCTGGCTGGTAGATACCAGCTCAGGCATCCTAACATCAGATGCTTCAGTCCCTTCTTTGGGTTTACACTGTTCCCTTCTGCTCTCTATGTTGCTTGTTTCAAGTCAGGCTCTCTTCTTTTCCACCTTCCTTGATGACGTAGGCCTTTGTGAAGTTCACTCATAGAGACAACTGTTGTGATCTGTGGAGTAGTGTGTCTGACACAGTGTTTCCTGGGGAATGGATGGAGTATCTAGGGGACAGCTGTGGTGAATCCAGGGATTCATTAAGTACTTCTTTTTGAGACAAAGGTTTCACTATGCAACCCCAGCTGGCCTGGAACTGCCTATGTCAACCATCTCAGGCTGGCCTCAGTCTCACAGTTTTCCTCTTGAGTAATGGGATTAGAGGTAAGTGCCACCACAACTAGCCATTGCATACATTTAAAAAATATTCATTTTTATTATTTTATGTGTATGAGTGTTATACCTGTATGCATCTAAGTGCACCCGAGGCCACCATGGACGACAGAAGAAAGCACTGGATCCCCTGGAACTGGAGTTATGGATGGTTGTTAGCTGCCATGTGTGTGTCCATTAGGTTAGCAATAGGTTTTCTCTCGGCATGTCTCCACAACCCATAGATATATGTTTATGTATAGTTGTGTTTTATGGTTGGGACTCAGACATCTGACCCATCATTGAAACTGCACAGAAAGAAATAAGTTTTAATGCAGGATTCATTCTGATAGACATTACCACATATTGGAAGCATATGGAAAAAAAAATGCTAACATTTCTATAAAACTATGTGTTTCAGGATGAGTTCATCCATCAGCTGAACACTGGTCAGAGTCGTTAAAAAGCATTTGGCAGAAATATTAGAAATAATCTATCAATCAAACAATTTAACCAAGATCTGGGACATACATAATTCAAAGCCACAAACAGAAATAGTGGAATTATAAAGTGTCAGACCTGGTAAGAGATAGAAAATTGATCCATGACAAAAGCAAAATTGTAGACTTGTGAGAATACCCAGTATGTAAAAGTGCTTGCAACATAAATAAACCCAGGCACCATGGTTACACGTCTACAATCCCAGGGCTCTTACGGCAAGATGGGGGCAGCGACAGGAGACTCCCTAGATGCTGCGTGGACCAGCTAGCCTGGCCTAGCTAGTAGCAAATGAAAGAACCTGTCTCAGTTGAGGAGGAAGGTCATAACCAATACCCAGTGATCTCATCTGACTTCCACACATGGACATTGGCATGAGTGTACCCAGACACACACACACACACACACACACACACACACACACACACACCATATACACATTTGCAAAGATTAAAAAAAAAGAGAATTTGTTTTTTTAAATAAATAGAACTGTTAGCAGAAAAAGAGAAAAAATACATTTTCCTAGTAAAACAACTATAAGCCATGGGGAGTTAAAGGCATAAAATATTACAAATAATCTTACCTCTATTTTAAAACTTGTCAAAATTTATCATCATGTAAATAATCACCTAAATAATGGCTTATGCTGAACTAAAATTTAGAACCAGTATATTCTGATACATTTCATAAGGAGTAACGTGCAGATTATCGCATTCAAACCAACTAAAGACAAAAACTATCAATTCAATAGAAGAGAAGGTAAAAGAAAAACAACAAAACGAAAATGTTAGAAAATTAAATACTGATAAATCTAAACCCATCAGAAATTACACTGTAATATATTTAACTAATTTTTTTTTTGTCTTTTTGAGACAGAGTCTCCCTGTAGCTCCAGCTTTCCTGGAACTTACTCTGTAGGCCAGGCTGGCCTTGAACTCACAAAGATCTGCCTGCCTCTGCCTCCCGAGTGCTAGGATCAGAGGCGTGTGCTGCCTGCCCAGGTTAACTCATTTCTTTTTTTTTTTCACATAAATTTATTTTTATTTTTTTTAACAAATCTAGACCCGTGTTCCCACACATTCCCCCACCCCACCAGAACTCATGTATTCTGCCAAACATGCTTTTCATCTCTCTCAGTTTTTCTCAATATTCTCCATGAGGAAAATGACTGATTTGAGCAGAAGTTCACTGTTTCTGTCAGTTCTTTGATGCAGTCCTTTCTGTTGTTGTTGCTGTTGTTGTTGTTGTTGTTGTTTCCAATATGCATTATGCCCAACTGCTTTGGACAAAAGCTCAGGGGTCCCTACACAAGAAATACTTACAACTAGGTAATTGGCACTAGCATCCACAGATGAGGGAAACCATTCATCGTTTGTTTTTCTGGGACTGTGTTACTTCACTCAGCATGATGTCCTCTAGCTCCAGCCATTTTCCTGCAAAGCTCGTGATGTCATCTTTCTTTACTGCTGCATAGAACTCCATTGTGTAGATGTACCACATTTTCTCTATCCACTCATCAGTTGAGGGGCATTTAGGTTGGTTCCAGCTCCTTGCTATTGTTATGACATGGATTTTGATGTATCTAAGCCCCTGAACCACAACAGTCTCAAAACAACTGCACCCACAACTCAGGTCAATATTTCTGTTTAATCAGGGGGACTATGAGGACAAATCTTATCAGACTTTATCTCCACAGCAAATACACATTGCTGCGGTCCTTGAGCTTTAAGTCCCATCAAATTCAGTCTAAGCTTCCTGTAATATAGATGTGTAACTCGCCTCTCTTAAATTTCTAGGAAGTTCAACAAATACTTATTATTAATAGGATAGACTTAAAATATGCGAGATAAAAGTTAACGGATTCGGTGCTGCTGTGTCTTCACATTCATCTCTACCTTCAAGGTGTTCAGCTCAGACGTGCGTCAGGATTCTTCTTTCTCTGTTTCATGTCCTTCCTCATTGTGTCCTTGCTGGTAATTTCTGTTAGAGTCTTGGCAACATTTTCAGATACGTTTGCCAATTCACAAGTGATCTCTTTACCTTTGTTACCTGACTCATCTCTTGTAGGGTCTATTTTTTTTTTTTTTTGCTTGGTTTTTATTAAAGCAATTCTCACTATATGTTCATCCCTTGTCTTAGGTTAGGACCACAGAATTGTTTGTCTAAACCTTGAACAAACAACTTGCAGTCTTCCTGCCTCAGCGAATCAAGTGCTGTAATTACGTGTGTGTGCCATCAGCTTTGCTGGCTTTTTATTTTAATGAGGTATTGTTTTTCATATATAAGTGCTTACATATTTTTTAAAATCTTTTTTTATTTAATTTATTTATTTCGCGTATGTTGAATGTACTGTCTGCATGCAGTTTGTGCACCCGATGTTCCGTGCAAATCGCACGCGGAGGTTAGAGAGGGTGTCCGCGGATTCCCTGGAAGAATTG
Source organism: Rhizomys pruinosus (assembly GCA_009823505.1). NCBI lineage: Eukaryota > Metazoa > Chordata > Mammalia > Rodentia > Spalacidae > Rhizomys > Rhizomys pruinosus. Next base: position 3,017,302 of record VZQC01010310.1, on the reverse strand, counting down.
AGTTCTCCTGGAATTGGAGTCTTCAGACGGTTCTCTGAAGTCAGCCGCCATGTGGGGGCTGGGGATCCGAACCCGGGTCCTCTAAGAGCGGTCAACGCTCCTAACGATAGGCGTACATATTTTAATTTAATGATTATTGTTTTCATATATAAGGGCTTACATATTTTCAGACCTCCTGATTGATTTTTGATGGTCTTTTGAATGATTGTTTTATATTTCTTTCTTCTTAAAAATAAGTTTAAACATTAATTATTTAGACTATACATGAGTATTTCTATACCTAAAATCTTTAGGACTACAACTGCGTTTTGTAAGTCCCTTGATACATTGACATTTTGGCATGTTTCCTGAAGTATTTGGTGTGTGTGTTTTATGTGTGTGAGTGTGATGTCGGCATGTATCCCAGAGCACCCATTGTCATACAGTGCCTTTGGAGTCAGAAGACTGCATTGGATCTCCTGGAGCTGGAATAACAAAGGTGTTAGCACCATATGGTGCTGGAAATGGAACCCGGGACCTCCAAAGAGTAAAGCCAGGCGTTTTAACCACTGAGCCACCTCTCCATCCCCATATTGTATGGTTTTTAAAAGCAAATTTACTTGAGTTCAGTGGAGATTCTCACGGTGTGTGTGTGTATAACCTGTGTGCATAAAATGTTATTGGATATTGAACTCAGGACCTTGGCATGCTAGGTAGGGCACCACCCGACCCATAATCCCACCGCCAAGTTAACCAAGGATGCTTTCTTTATGCTTGCTTTCACAGAGTATTTTCACTTTTGTCCACAAGAGGGCAGAAGAGCTGACGTTCTGGGTGACTTGACCTTTAAGAAGACTCCTGAAAAATTAGAGTCACAGATTCTCAGTCACCTTTGAGCTGATGCAAGCAGGCGTGAGTTTTGGATTCTAACACTGACATGAATCAGTAGACTTGAGGAGAGCTCTTCTTTCTGTAACTCATTTACCCCATCCATGTATCCAACACTTCTAGCCACATACTTTCTTTTATCAGTTCCCATCATTTCTTAAAAGTTATATGAGGTTTTCCCCAAATTATTTTAGTGAAGAGCTTCCCCAGCAGTGTTTGGATGCCTTGAAGGTCCTGATCTATAAGAACAGATTGCTCTCGGATTATCTCGTAGGAGTTTTTCTAGAGAGATTTAACTGAGGAGAGGACACCCACCATGGATGTGAGCAGCAGCCTCTTGGGGGTCGGACTGAATAAGAAGGAGAAAGTGGAGCCCAAGAAAATAGCTCAGTGGTTAAGAGACATACTGCTCTTGCAGAGGACCAAAGTTCGGTTTCCAGTACCAAACTGGTGGCTCACACCACCTGTAACTCCAAGTCCAAGAGAACTCCAGCTCCAAGGGAAAAGATGCCCTCTTCTGACCTCAAAAAAAAAAAAAAAAAAAAAAAAAAAAAAAAAAAAAAAAAAAAAAAAAAAAAAAAGGAGAAAAGGAGGAGAGGAAGAGGAGGAGGGGAGAGGATGCTTAGTAGGAGGGAGCGGTAGGAGTAGGTTGGGAGGAGTAATGATTAGGAGGAGGAGGGAGAAAGTGCACCAACATTCATCTCTGTTTCCTGACTTGGGTGCCATGTGTCAGTCACCACAAACTCCTGCCATCATAGGTAGAGTTATTCTTGCTGTGCCCTCAAACTATGAAATGAACCCTTTCTGTGTTTGTTCTTGACACTTGATATATTATACAACTCACTGTTATAATCACTCCTTCCATTCCCCTCTGGGTTCTCTCTCCTTTCCTTCTGAACACCTTCTTTTCCCTACCTAGTCTTCCAGCACCTGAATCTTCAGAGAACAATGACAACCCCTCCTCCAGCTATTAACAGCGCCTCGGGAAGAGATGGGGTTGGGGACAGGCACCTCCTGTCCCCACAATAGGCCCAGTCTCACACAGGTGTCCATAGCCACTGTGGTTCCATGGTTGTGACAGGCATGTCATGGATGAATGGCATCATTTCACAACACTCTCATTCTTTGGCTCTTAAATTCTTCAAGGAGTGATCTATGAAAGTAAATGTTTGTTTTTAAAAGATATAATGTAGAAACAATAATCTGAGCTCTCTTTAACACAGTGCAAAAGTAAACAAAAATGTCATTTGTAGGAAGCTTTCTTTTAAAGGAGCGGTACCATGCAGCTCTGCTAAAGGGAGGGGAACACAGTACCCACCTGTGGCCACTGTAGGGAACTGGCCTCTCAATGCAGATGCCAGCCAGCTTCTTATGTAGCCAGGCCTGAGAGGTCCCCTCCAACTCAGGCCCGGAGCCTGGGACATGAGACACATTTTCCGCATCTTGGCTTGACTTTCCCCTCCCAGAGACTGCGACCCTGGACAGGAATTTCAGGCTGATGGCTATGGCCTATCTTCAGCCTAGGTCCATTCACAATTCACTTCACCACAGCAGTTATTCATATTGGTGGTCTAAGAACCTCTTTCCAACCCAATGGCCACCAGAATGAAATGCAAGCCTACCTTAGCCTATATGCACACAAAAAAATGAATGACGGCCGAGAATTCTGTAATAATGTTAATGGAGAATTCGATTTAATTACCCGCTACAAGCCTGCTTTTATAAACCAATGTCATCAGGTCCCAGAGCCAATCACAGGCCCCCATTCTACACCACTGTGCACTGTTGCCCCACCCAGCACCACGCACCTAGGCCACATTGCTCACGCCTCTTGGGGTGGGGTCAGAAAAATCCCCTGACTTCCCCATCACGTGGTGCCCTGAGGCGTCCTAGCTGAGATCCACCCCCATTTCAAACTGGATCTTCCTATAGTCATTCTCTGCCTTGTGGCTCTACTGACTATTATTTTCCAACACACATCTCCACCATTTAGCAAATGAATTAGTAACGTGATTATAACAAAATCATTGGATGCTAAACAAGACAGATTTTTACTCTATTCATTGATTCTCACATGCTTTCCTGCTTAAAAATATAATTTTAGTATCAATTATGAAACAAAAATAAAGCTGACGATTTACTACAAATCATTGATTCTCAGATATTTCCAATTTTGCCTGTTAATTGAGGGAAAAAAATCTCTTAGAATGCATGCAAGAGCTCTCTCTCTCCCACACCTCTGTAAGCTCACACTGCCAGGGGTTTCCTCTTGTCACTGTATTGATTACCTGATCCTGGTTTGCTTCACCACCATGTCCACATTTTTAATCCATTAGAAAAAAAAAAGAGAATAAATGAAAGACGCCCTCAAATACATGAGTGGGATTTTAGCACATTTCTATTGTATTTCTCTAGCCAGAAACTAATGATCAGACAGTGTGGCGATGCAGACCTGTAATAATACCAGCACTTGGAAGCGGAGGCAGGGGGATCAAAGTTCCCCCTTCTCTTTCTCTCCTCCTCCTCCTCTCCTCCTCCTCCTCCTCCTCCTCCGCCTTCTGCTCCCCACATTTCCTCTTCTTCCTCCTCTTCCTTCACCTCCTCATCCCTTTCTGGCTGCCTCCTCCTCATTGTTCTCTCCTCTTTCTCCTTCCTTCCTTCCTTCTCCTCTTCCTATCTGCGTCCTGCTTCCTCTCACTTCTCTCCCTCCTCCTCGCGTCTTTTTCTAGCCCCACATCCTCTATTCCTCCGCTTCTTCCTCCTCACCTCCTCACCCCCTTTCTGCTGCCGCCTCCGCATTGGTTTCTTCTCTTCCGCTTTCTCCTTCGTCCTTGCTTCCGTTCGTCCCTTTTCCTATGTTCCTTCTTCCTCTTCATCCCATGTTTCCTTTCCATTTCCACCAGTGGATGTGACACCATCATTCATTGCAATAAGGTCTGCCTTTTCTGCCCCCCCCCTCCATTTTTTCCTTTTTTTTTCTTCCTTCCTTCTCTTCTTCCTCTTCCCTCCTCCCCTCTTCCTTTTTTTTTTTTTTTTTGTTTTGTTTTGAGATATGGAGCTCATTGTGTAGCCCAGGGTGACCTTAAAGCTCGTGAATTCCTTCCCCCTCCCTGCCTTGGCCTCCCTATGCAGGCTTTATGTGTATTGTCATGCCAGTTAAAACAGGTAATTTTCATGTATTGAAAAAGAGGGCCAGATGCAATAACTTGCCGGGTCACCTTTCAAGAAATGCCTTGCTATTTCCCACATGAGTGGACACCTAGAATGTCACTGTGGAGGTCGAGGAAGGCACCTGAAGTTAAGTCAGCTTTATCTTCCACTCCATCCATTCAAATCCCTCACAAACAAAGAGATCTAGAGCAGTTCCTACTTCTAGCTCGCAAGGCCCAGCCACTAGATCTGGTATCATCAGCATATTAACATGATCCTGTATCATCAATATATTGACAATGTCATATCCTGTGGAGCAGAAAGATGATCAGTGTCCTTGTGGTCAATTGTGATATAGGACCAGAGGGTTGATGTGTTCTTGAGGTAAGTAAAAGAATTACACAGTTGTCCTTGCCAACTGAAGGCATTCTAGCCCCTGGGGGTCTGTACCCTCCTTGGTGGGTACTTAGATAAAGGCATCTTTGAGATCAGTAGATGCACACGAAGTAACAGAACATGGATTAAACAACAGAACCACATCTGTGATGGGACACATTACTACACTTACAGTAATTCATTTCATTCTTCACATCTCTGTTCTCCACGGGCTAAGTAGGTGCCCTGGATGAGAATTTACTAGAAGTCACTATCTTTATTTATTTTGAGTCCTCAATGTTTGATACCAACATCTGCAGTTCCTCTCATCATACAGTGTTTCTCTTAATTTATCTCTTGTAGAGGCAGTTCCAGTGGCTTCTCCTTAAGCTTTCCTGTGCAGTACCTTTCACTTCAGCAATAAGGAGTCAGTTCAGGCCAGCTGATGGGTGTGTCTATTCCTATAACATATTCTTACCACAGAGCAGTAGCCACGACATGGAATTAGGAGCCCAAGATCTATTGTGAGAGAGAAAATGACTATCTGGACCATGAACCCATGCTCTGCTGAGTAGAAGACAGTGTCTATTGTTCAAGTCCCCTGTATAAGTTCAGAGTCAGCATCCAGTAATCCCTCATGGTCCGATTATTTCCTTTCTTCCAATGTACAAGTCACCGAAGTACATAACATATGACTGTTTGGGAACTGGGGGAAAAGACAGTAAAATTTTCCCAGTTAATCAAGACCTTTTCTCCGTGGGCTCAGCTTCTCGTGAAGAGTTATTTGTCTGTGAACTACAACAACTTAAAATCTTAGAGACTTTTCAAAAGCTTGTACCAAAAATTCTACATAGATAAGAAAAAAGAAAGGTAGGAAGAAACAACCATACTCCCTCCAAATCTACTGTGAGGCAGGCTGGGCGAGAGCATTTTGGTGTGATATAAAGGTGCTTACATCCCTACAGCTACATAAAAGGCCAAGACTGAGGACACTGGGTAAAGTCTAATGCATGGTGTTGTACTGAGAAGAAAACTGCTAGACTAAACTCACTGCCCACAGGAACTAAACTGCAAAGAATGAAATTTCCTTCTGAGTGACAAGAATGAAGGGCCAGTTCGGTGTCACAAAGAAAGAAAAAAACCGAGAGCGCCATGATTTCCTCCTTCCCTGCTCCCTGATGATGTAACTAACAATAGTTTCATGTCTGTGTCTAGTTTCCTTGAGACTATTGAGAGATTTCTAGGACTAGGTAGCCTGATCTTGCTCCTGTTGTGACTGGTAGTAAAAACCAGTAGTGCATACTATTTCCACAAGATGGCGCCATGACACAAATTTCTTAGGAATCATAGTTATTTTTCCCTATTTTTCCAGTTCTATAGATACAGAAACTGAAGTATGGATAAAATTGTGTAGAACTAAACACAGACAGACACGCACACACACAAAAAAAAAAAGGAGGGAGAGAGGGCTGGAGAGATAGCTCAGTGGTTAAGAGAAACTGAACCTGCTCTTCTAGAAGACCCAGGTTCAATTTCCCAGCACCCAACTTGGAGGCTAACAACCATCCATAATTCCAGTTCGAGGGGAATCCACTCCCCTCTTTCTGACCCTCTGTGGCACTGCATGGCAGGGTGCACTTACAACACATGTGGCAATACGTCAAAAATAATGATGATGATAATTTTTTAAGGGAGAGAAAAATAGAACGAGAAGACATCAGATGAAACCTTGGGAAATAAGAAAAATTAAAAATTTATTTATCTGTTTCAGTGCTTGTGATTGAATCTAAAGTCTCGTACATGTTTGGCAATCTGTCTCTGTGAGATTTCTCTCCTTCACCCAAATAAATCCATTTTTACATGTATTTAAAACCCTCAAACCAGCCGGGCATGGTGGGTTCATGCCTTTAATCACCAGCACTCAGGAGGTAGAAGCAGGAGAATCTCTTTGAGTTCAAGGGCAGCCCTGGTAATACATAGTTAGTTCCCGGACAGCCTGGGGCTACAGAGAAGCCATCTAGACAGATACAAGATCTCACAATAATGGGGATGGTGGACTCTAAGAGCTGGTGGGGATTGAGAACCAAGGAGAAAGTGCAGTCAGTGACCAGAAGAGAAACAAAGAAAAACATACAGGGATAAGGATTTCTGGTTAAACTGTCTTGTGAGGATTCTTTTAAAAGCTGATAAACTGTCTCAGATACCAAGTGCAGAAATGTTAATAAGCTGATTTGCAAGATTCCTGTTCAAACTGGCTTCTACAAAGACACAGAGGAAACTCCAAAGTCAGGTTCGGGAAGAAAAGGCTCAGGGGCTTGACTAAAGTTTTGGTTAAAGAGTGTGCCAGGTGTAGATTTGGGGGGTGTTGTTGTGGTTTGTTTTGTGGAGACAGGATCTCCGGTGTAGCCCCGCTACCCCCTGCATATTCAGGCTTTGCCTAACATGCTCATAAGATCTGCCTGCCTCTGCCTTATGAGAGCTGGGACTAAAGTTGTGCACCACAACATGTAGGTCAGTTTTAGATTCTGAAGAAACAAGAAGGAAGTGCTGAAAACTTTAAGAACTAGTCAATGCATCCCTTTACAGCTTTTGTTAACCAGAGGCTCATCATAGTGCCAGGCTCCAAATATGGATATGACCTGTCAAACTGACACCCAGGGAGGGCTGCTAAACTAAGAAGCATGACAACGTAACTCAGACAGAGACTCCAGAGCTGCATCAGCTCAGGGAAGAAAGGACGAAAAGTAAAACCAAAGCCACCCCAAATCAACGTGGGCTTCCTGGAGAGCATGTATGGAGAATTAGCTCCAAGCATAGTGAGAAATTCATCAGGGTCAGTGAAACTCCATTAGTCACACCTCTTCTGACATCAAATGGTTGAGGCTTTTCATGCTGATTCTGGCTTCAACTCTGGGGACACCAATTAATCAATGTCCAATGATGCAATCTGATTCTGACACTAATGACACGGACAAGTATGGCCTCTAGCACTAATGACCCACAAAGTAGACTGAAGCTGCCCAGCATCCTCTCCGTGCCTTCATTATCTTGTTTGCATAACTCAGAGCTCAGGAAAAGATTCTACTTATTTTACTCATTTATATTATAATGAATAGTATAAAGGAAGCAGGTGGAAGAGATGAAGAGGTCTGGAAACATTTGAAACCAAAGGTTTTGGCTCCATGGAGATGAGAGCATCAGCCTCTTATAAGGGGATGCATTTACCACCCTGGAAGCCCTCTGAATTCAGCATTCTGGTTTGGTCTTGTCCCGGGCTGTCCTTGTTGCATTTGAGATTGAACGCAGGGGCTTTACATTTAGCTGCAAGGCACTTACATCTACCATCTGTGTTAGTCCCAGGGCCCTACTCGGGCTTTAAATAATTGGCAGCTTAGCCGGGGCAACACCTTGAATTCCTGGCGGCTTGGAGAGGCAGAGGCAGGTGGATCCTTGTGAGTGCAAGGCCAGCCTGGTCTAAACAGGCAGCTCTAGCTCAGCTGACTAAAGTTTGACCCTGTCCTCCAAAAGACCAAAAAAGTTGAAGCTCTTTTACTTTAAGATGATTGATTAAGTCATTGACCACTGATGATTTGTTCAATCCAGTCTTCTAATTACACTATTGATTCTTTGGACACCAGCTCCCAGCTATTTATGAGACCCACAAAAAGTCATACCCAAACTAAAGGCTCGTTGATAGAAACTTTTTTTTTCTTTTTTAGTTTTTTTTCCCCTTTTTTGTTATTTTTGGGCAGGGTCTCCCTTTAGTAGCCCTGTCGCTGGAGCTTTCCTGTAAGACAGGCTGGCCTTGAACGCACGGAGATCCACCCACCTCTAACCTCTACCTCCCCAGTTCTGGAATTAAAGGTGTCATGCCATCATGACGCAGGCGATAGAGAACTGTTTTTTTTTTCTTCTTCATGTATTGTAAAAGAAGATAGAAACTTTTTATGAACAGCAAAATTACTTCTCTCATTTAGAACATTCCAAAGACTTTCAATGTCCTTTGTTAGAAACTATAGACAAAATCAAAAAAATTACATAAAAACTGTTTCTATCACTGCCATCTGTAAAGAAATAAAAGTTTGAAGAGCTAAGTACCAGAAACGGGATGAAGATCTAATATAAATAAATTTTCTTAAAAAATTTTTTTTTTTTTTTTTTTTTTTTTTTTTTTTTTTTTCCTGTGTGTATGTAAGTACAGCCTTGTCATGCAGATGCCCACGGAGGTCAGAAGAGGGCATCAGATTCCCCTGGAAGTGTGTGTGTACAAGGGTTTTGATAGCCGACCATGTCAGTGCTGGGGATGAAGCGCTAAGTCCTCTGTAAGAGTAATTAGTGCTCTTAACCACTATGAGCCATTTCTCCAGCTGCAAAATATAAATATTTCTTATATATAACAGTATCATGGTTAGATCTGATATTCCAATGTGAATCTACACAGTAGCAGAGTGACGTCTAACCAAAGTGTGGCAATATGATGATTTAAAATGAAATATCTAATACAAGTAGGCCAAGAAGTCAAAGAGAGAGGGAGAAGGTTAGGATCTCAGGACCCTCTTCAGAGGCATTGCCCCATTACTCAACTTCCATTAACCCTCTCCTAAAGGTTCCTTCACCTGTGTACAGTACCACCTTGAGGGATATTTAAGATTCAGGTTGTAACACTGTATTAAGTTGAGAGGAAAGTTTTGAGAATCAGCTTCTTGCCTTCCTCTACTACATGTTACAGAAGAAACTTTTTTTCCTTCACTGGTTGTGATATAAGCTATGCCTCCCTGTTTTCAAAAAAAAATGTTCCTTATTGAGTTGAGGAAAGTGCAGTCCACTCCCAAGCTGTTGAGAGTTTTTATAAAGAAAAGATGGTGTTTTCTCAAATGCTTTGTCTGCAGCCTAATAATTGCTAAGAGACAATTATTGTATCATATCTTTCATTCCGATGAGCTATCATGCTGATTAAATTGAATTTGTTAAACCTAAGTTGCATCCTAGAGATCAATCTTACTACATAGAGTGTGGTGTTGTGCACCTTCAATCCCAGTCCCTGAAGGCAGAAGCAGGTGGATCCTGGGAGATGCAGGGTAGCCTGGTCCACATAGTGAATTCAGGTGGCTAAGACTAGGGAGACCTTGTCAAAAAACAAACCCACAACCCTTTGCAACTTAGTTATCATATGCTAATCTTTTTTTTTTTTGATGTGTTATTAAATTTGCTTTACTGGCTAGGTGCAGTGGTTTATTTTCAGCACTCAGGAGGGCAAGGCAGGCAGATTTCTATGACATTGAGGACAGTCTGATCTACACAGTGAGTGCCTAGGCCAGGTGGGGGCTATAGGGGTACCCTGTCTCAAAAAACAAAGGAGAAAGAAACAAATAAAAAAAGTTAGTCCAGGGTCTGGAGAGATGGTTCAGCAGTTAGGAGCACTGGCCTGCTCATTGCAAAGAGACGCCAATTCATCAGTTCCCAGCACTCATAGGACAGCTAACAACACTTCGTGGCCTCCAGTTCTAGGGTGTGCTGATAGGCTTGATTGTCAACTATTCAGCCGGGTGTGATGAGGGAGCCTCTACTGGGGAGTTCCTCCATTAGACTGGACTGTGTCCATGTCTGTGGAACATTTTCTTATTGTTGAGTGATGTGGGGGGTCCAGCCCACTGGGGTGGTGCCAGCCCTGGACAGGTGATCCTGGGCTATATAAGAAAAAGCAGGCTGAGGCATGGGGTCAGGGGAGGCAAGCCATAAACAGTGCTCCTGCATAGTCTGTGCTTAAGCTCCTGTCTCCAGGCTCGCTGCCCCGAGTTCCATACACCTTGGTCTCGCTAAGTGATGAACTGTGACCCAGGAGATGAAGCCAAAGAAACACTTCCTCCCCAATTGGTATTGGTCAAAGTGTTCTGTCATAGTAGCTGAAAGCAAACCAGGAATACAGGGGTCTTACAACCCTCTTCTGACTTTGACGGCATTGCACAACACAGGTGTATATATATATATATATGTATATATATATAGTATATATATATATACAATACATAGATGCAGGCAATACACTCATACAAATAAATAAAAATAAGAATAATTTTTTTTTTTTTTTTTTTTTTTAATTATGTTTTTCTGTGTGTGGGTTTTTGCATTTATGTTCATCAGAGATATTACCTTATAATAGTATTTGCTCAAAGTGTTTTATATAACTTTATATTAGGGTGACAGATAGAAAGATTCCTGAACATTACTTCGCCAATGTAGTGCCAAATAAGTGAGCTCCAAATATGTAGACTGAGTCACAAAATATGAGTAGTGTTAAAAATACCCAATGGCTGAACTCTTCCCTTGCTGCACCCACGCGGGCATGCGAATCCCATATTACATGGGCATACGGCGGACATGTACATACACATACATCATATATAAACCAAAGATATGTTGTCTATATGTACAAAATGTATACATACATATAGGTATAAATGCATACAAGATATATTAGCCCGGACTGCATGTAGTCCACGCAGGCTAGCGCAAGCTAAAGAGTACAATCTTGCTCAAAAATAAGCAAGGTTGAAAATTATGCAACTCTGCTACACTACGTCATCAGCTTCAGTGGCTTCTGGGTTTTGCTCTTCCCCAAAACTACTACCTTCCTGGTCACCAGGGGTCTTAGAAATACTTCCTTCTTTCTGCAAATAATCATTGGCACAAGTTTTCCACATGTGGGCATCTTCGTGGCCAGTGGTCAAGCTCCACTGAAACCCCAGCTTGGTCCAACATCAAGAACTGATCCAGCCCTTTTGACCATACGTACTTAGATGTGCATGGCTTAATCTTTGAGACAAACATATGCTACTGGCAGGATTAACCAGGTACAGGGGGGCACGGCCTTCGGGGAGGCCCTGAGAAGCTGTGGGGGACCCCCCTGGGAGATCCAGCCCTTTCAAATCTTCACTTCAGCTGCTATAGATAACAGTAGTTAAAGGAAGGTATGTTGCACTTTTAATTATTTTCCATTTCTTGAGAATCCAGTTAACCACCATTTCTAAATTCCATTGGTAAAATTAGCTTTAAAATATAATTATAGTATTCTTTCATTTCAATGACAAGTGACTGGATGACCATCCAAAAATCAGCTTCCTTACCCTCCACTCCCTCACTCTTTCTCTTCCCAAACTACTTGTTTCTGGGAGCCAGGGTCAAATCCTGCTTCCAATAGTGTCTATGAATCCATTTTTACTTAGGAAAGCACTAGTGGATAATTAAATGTGGTACATTTTTTCATACCAGTGAACCAATCATCCACTCTCTGGAATTGGTAGAATCTTAAATAATTCTTAAGTTAAGTACCCTTGCTCCAGACTTAACATCCTGCTAACCTTTTGAAATGTAGTTTAGAAGAAAACCACTTCCTACCAACCAAAAGTCCGATTGCCGGCGTATAGCATCTGAGGCATACAGCTGAGATGTCTTTTCCTGTACCCGCCTACTTAATGTTTCAACGCAGTAGATTTGAAAAGTGTCTTGATTTAAGACTTTCCTTTGTTCTGTTGCTATAAAAAACTTCATGAAGCAGTTAACATGTTGAAATATGGTATTCGAGATAACATGAATCGATATTCTCTGCAAGGCCATTCGTATTTGGCTCCAGAATAAAATATCTCTTATCCCCTTTAAGGTGAGAGCTGTGTTTTGTACTGTCCTACCTCCACCAAGCCAACCACAAGTTTTCATCACTCCATGTCTTATATGTCTTATATATTTTCTTAAATCACAATGACACAGGATGATTACAAAAGTGTAAATGAACAACATCTATATAGTAATTAAGGAAAGTAATAGTGCAATTTTCCTGTTCCACTGCCGGCTACCAAGTGCGAGGATCAGAGGCAGTACCAGCACACCCAGGTAAGAAACTGTATACTTTGCATCATCTCCTATAATACAAAGCAAATGAATCACAGATGAATGAGTGAATGAAGTCAGTGTCTATTAGGTTCCAGACGAGACTGTTGCTCAGGGCACCGTAGATAACCCTAACAAATACTGGCTAGCATTCTTTGAGCACTGTCTGTGAATCTAGGTAATAGACATCCAGGTGACTGGGAAAGTGTGGCTATATCCAAAAGGGTTCTTAGTGGCCATGCATCCCTCCCTGCGCTTTCTCTGCCTCCTGCTAAGGAATCAGAGCCTGTCTGCATGGTCCTTTGCAACATGGAGTGAGCAGATGGTTGTTAGCTGGCACATGGGTGCTAGGAAACTAAAACCATCTGGGTTCAATAAATAGCACTAGTGCTCTTGAATGCTGGTCCATCTCTCCTGCCCCTATCTTTGGGCATAATCTTAAAAAAGTTGCCAGGTGTGGTGGGGCATACTTTAATCCCAGCACTCTGGATGCAGAGGCAGGTAGATCTGCTGTGAGTTAGGCGCAGCCTGGTTACATACGAGCTTCCAGGCCGCTGTGGGCTAATGGGACACCTTGTCCAAAAAGACCAAAAAAAAAAATGTCAATTAGTTTTTTATTAACATACCAAGTATTAATTTGCCTTGTAGCATTTCAACATTGTCTACTGCTTCTCCCTGCACCCATATCTCCCTCTCTTTATCTCTCTTGGGCCCTTCCCACCCCCAGCATCCTTCTTCTTTCATGTCATGTGGATCCAGCCTTGCCCTCCTCACTCCTCCTTACTATTCCTCAGGTCCACGCTCCCACCCCCTTTCTTGGTCTTCTTTCAAGTTTTATAGCCCTTATCCACAGCAACACTCATTTATATATGTACAAATCTATATTACAAGCTAGAAGCCAAATAGGAGTAAGACTGTGATGTTGGTCTTTCTAAGTTCGGGTAACATTTCTTAATATAATAATTGTCAGGATTTATACTATTTCATACACATTCATTTTTATTTGTCCGCGAAAATTCCTTGTGTATATGTACCTCATTTTCACTATCACATTCATCTGTTTGATAAATCTAGACGATTATCATGTCCCTTCCTATGTATGCAGCAGGCATGAACAGGGATGAGCAGGATTCTGTGGTAGATAATATGCCCAGGGATGGCATAGGCTGGGTCATATTAATTCCATGTTTATTTTTTGAGAAAGCTCCGCACTGGTTTCCATAACCGCTGTTCTATTTTGCACATCCCATTAATGGCGAATAAGAGTGGGAAACCTCATTAACATTTGTTATCCATCCTCTTGATAATAGCCATCTGACTAGAGTGAGGTCCTGACTTGACGTCCAGGTTGGGGTCAGGTAGCCTGAGGAAGTTTACATCTCCCTGCCCCCACCCCTACAGCAGGCCATGAGGATGGGGACCCAGTGGGTGGACCAATCCTGAACTAGAGGCCTATAGGTACTAGGTGAATTCTGTATCTTCCCACACCTTCAGCAGAAGCTCTGGACCCAGGGTGGAGACGGGATCTGACTCCACAGGTATGTGGAGTTCTACAACTCACAATGAAAGCAAGGAACCCAGGCAAGAGGCCCTAGCTGACACAGAGCAATACCTTACCAGGGGAGAAAAACTTTCACTAACCTCTCCAGTACTAATATCAGTCCCAGAGAAGGAAAGGACACCTCAACCTATTACAATTTAGCCTTCTACTGAACTTATCAAACACCGCCAATGAAAATAAACAGGGGACTTGATTGTCAAAATACAATAAAAGTAAAGAAACAAAGAAAAAATCAACCAACGAAACTTCATGCACAAATCCCTGAGAGAAACTCCATGAGGTAATATTGCTCTGATACAGGGGAAATCAAGGTCCCCTCTTTGTGCTCTTTAGGTCACATAGTAAAAGAATGAACTCACAGAAAGCTTAAAAACAATTTTGTTAGTGTGCTGGAGTGGTAGTCAGCTGTTAATGGCCATTGGAACTATTCTTCTAGAGGAACCAAACTCAGTTCCCAACAGTTAATAACTCGGTTTCAGATTATCCAATGCCCTCCTCTGACCGTCATATGGCATACATGCCATTTGGTGCACTGACATATTTACAGGGCGAAACACCCACACTCATAAAATAAAAAAGAGAATACAATTTAAAAACAACATTTTATTAGAGTAAAAAGAAAATTCCTCCGCAGAACCAACACGGTGTAAATGTCAGCACTTCCAGAGGAGGAAAATAAAGAAAAAATCATGCCATTTTAAAGCCAACGGGATGTTGGACACTTGGAAGACAATTAGCCAATGACGGGAAAGGAGTCTTTAGAGAAAGAGTAAAGAAGCCCCAAGTGCTGGGGCAGTGCAAAGTGTTAGGGAAATCATGCTTAGAAAAGATAGAAAGAAAAGGAGAGGGTACTCTCTGAAGAATCGAGAAAGTGTGCAGACTTACAAAGCTGCATGTCTGTGTTCTGATAAGCTATTGCATTTGGGAGCAGGGGTTCCAAGCAGAAGAGTTCAATGATTCATTAACACACTGGTTATTCCATCTAGTTCTTTAGTTTGACTCACAGCAAACCTGCCTTCCTAATAGTGTTCCTGTAGCAGGTGACTGGTCTGCCTCTACTGGCCTAGTATATCTCCATCCAGGCCAGAGTTCTTATTTTCTTCAATAGGAGTTTTCTCTTAAGGGTCTCTTTCTTGCTCCTATAACATCTCCTCCACATATCCCTAATAATGGCACCTAATGAAAATTACCTGTATAAGCTATCGGACAAAAATTCATAAGAATGATTACAAGTAGGTTCAAACAATCCAAAGATACCATGAGTACACCCCAAGACAACAAAGCCAAAGAGATGGATAAAATGAGGAAATCAAGGCAGGGTGTAAAAAATAGAGATGGAATCACTGAGAAAATCCAACTGAAATGATACTGGAAATGAAGAACTCAGTAAGACAAATCAAAACTCAGCGGGAAGCCTCAGTAATAGAATGGATCATGGTAGAAAAGAGAATCTAAGATGAAAGACAAGACAGAGGAATTGGATCACTCGAGTAAAGATCAAACATGAACTGAAAAGGAATAGGATCTCAGTAATGGAGGAACTTCTGAAGACACCATGAAAAGATATAACCTTTAGATTATGAAGCATAGAAGAAAGAGAATACCATAGCAAAGGCCTAGAGAATGTTAACCCTGCCTAAACAACAAGCAAACAAACAAAAAATAGTCAAGTCATTTATAAAGGTAGGCTGGTCACAATGAAATAGGAAACAATGAAACAAACAAGAGAAAACCACATCAAAAAACAAACTGAAAATAGTAAGTCTTGGTCTGAATTCTTCTTCCTTGGTGAGATAATCAGATTCCTTGTTCCCCTAGGATTATGATTTGTTCCCGCTGGTGGGGAGATGGGTGTTAACCTTAGCAGATTAGTCATTTCAGGCCTGTATGACCTTGTGGATGAGAAACGGTTATAAACTTAAAGTTCCTGTCAGCATTTCCTGGTCTGTCCTCTAGGTCTCCTAGGCTACACGTTATCCACCCTCATGTGTTTAAGATATTAAACCTTCTACCCACAGGGCTGTCCTGTGTTTCAGGCTCTGAAGGGATGTGGATATCTTGCCTAGCCGGGTGTGGTGGCGCACGCCTTTAATCCTAGCACTTGGGAGGCAGAGGCAGGTGGATCTTTGTGAGTTCAAGGCCAGCCTGGTCTACACAGTGAGTTCCAGGACAGCTGGGGCTATAGGGAGACCCTGTTTCGAAAACACCAAAAGAAAAAAAAAAGATATGAAAAGCAATTATTAACCATTAACTATCAGCAGCTATTAACAAACAAAATTAGAGTGATATTAGCAGCAATACCACAGAAAATAAAATGTAACACAATAAACCACAAGGCTACCCAAGATAGAAACCTGAATGAACCATATATTCAAACATTTCACTGTTAACCAGAATTCGTCCATATTCAAAGGAACTAATCCCCCCAAACATACCATGCTTAAACAGAACAGATAATCATTGCCTCATAGGAAGTCTTTTAGAAAAATGAAAAAAATGCTATTTCCTAGAAAGAATGTTAAAGAAGAAGCATATAACCTGGATAAAGCAAGATAATCACTAAGGTCTTTCCCAAACATCTGAAAGTCTATAGTTCTATAGCATATAATAGAGAAATGACTGTCCAAAAGAATGAGGCATTTGATATCTATCCTTTAAATGTTCCTGTACTAAAGGATTTCATGAAGCGATATGCAGAGCATTCTCAATACTGGATTGTACTGAAGAGAGAACAAGGTGCTGAGTGGCAGTGGACAGATGGAACTGTGTACAGCAGTTGGTAGGTTGCAAGTTTCACATATCTAAGCTTGGATGGCCAGCCCTTTCCCAACAATGGGAGATTCCACGATGCAATGTACCCACACTCTTCTCTTAAAAGCTTTCTTTGTGGGAAAGACTAAAAACATGAGAGAAAAACCTATAATCACTATCAAAGTAATTTACTATCATTATGCCAGATACATTGCTTCCTAGTTGGTATATAATTTAACTCCACAACGACACTGAGAGGTGAATACATTTAGCTCCATTTTAAAGATGGAACTACTGAAGTTCAGAGATGAATATGGATTATTTTATAATGCAAAAATGTGTAACAACAAACCCTGCACTTCCCAATCATATATAGATTATAGGATTTTGTTGTAGTATTGTATGAGTTTACAAAAAGTGACATTTTAGGCTAAAACAAAGACATATAGTTAGAGTTTGACTGATATTCATGTAATTATTGTGTTGGGTTATAGTAAAATTTAATGGCAAGTGAATATTTTTTCTAACACTTCCCACTGAGATTTATTAATTCTATGGCCTTTTCTCTATATGTTTTGTTTCAGGCTTAAAATCACTGGTAGAGGACAATATGCCTGTCTACACAAAAGTGGGATCAGTAGTGCAAGCAGCCGTTTGTTTAAAAAGTGGAACTGTACCGGCTGTGGGGATAGCGCAGCCATTAAAGGCTGAGGCTAAGAACCGCAAAAAGTGGAACTGTAGCAAACCAGTGGCCTCGCCACCAAGGAGTTAAGGTCTCATAGATCTAATTCATTTGACATTAAATGTGGCTTAATTTTCCTTGAAAGTATATTAATATGAGTCTGAATGAAATTCATGCTTAAAAATAGCAATTCTTATTTCAGTTCAGATCTCTAAATACATCTTTTATAAATCTATCTATTCAATTCTTGACATTTGAGGTGATTAGGTCATACCATATTTAGAATTCCCTTGACCTGAGGAATAGCTCAGTGGCAGAACAGGCACTTGCTTAGCATGTGCAAGGTCCTGAGTCTTATCCCCATTACTATACACACAAAGGTTCCAAATCTCTTTGTGAAATAAAACTTCTAATGTATAATACATTAACTATGGATGAAAACTTAATTATACTTTAATATATTCTATGAATATATGAATTTCATGAACTGAGACTAATTTCCTTTAAAGGTACTTCCTAAGAGTTCCAACTTGCCTGGATTTGTGGCTTTCTCATTACTGTTAGCTAGTTTTTACTTTTGCAATATTTATATTACTTATGAATGCTACCCAACTATATAGTGTAATTAATACACAAGACCTCCATAGAAAGCACACTACTGGGATGGATGTCACCATGTGACAGGCCTTCCTTATTGAATAACTGGACTGAATTAGCAAATCTACAATGTTCAAGAATGCCTGGGGTCGCTTGCCTGAAGCAGAAGGTACAGCTGCATAAAGAACCAGGGTCAGGGGTGGATGCATGAAGCAGATGTTAGCAGAGCTCCAGGGGTCTAGACAACAAACTTAGAGGATGGAAGGAAAAGTGGGACCATAGTCAGTGAGCACACAGTCATCCCAGTAATTTCCTCCATGCAAAATTAAGACAGCAGCAGCAGCAGCAGCAGCAGCAGCAGCAGCAACACGACCACCACCACCAACAACAACAACAACGACAAGAAACTCAGGGCTAGAGATATGACTCAACTGTTAATACTTGCTGTTCTTCCAAAGGACCTGGGTTCAATTCTTGACATTCTCAACAAAACATATAGAGAAAAGTCCATAGAATTAATAAATCCCAATGGAAAATGTTAGAAAAAATATTCATTTACCACTAACTTTTACTATAGCCCAACACAACAATTACATGAATATCACTCAAACTAAATTTATGTCTTTTTTTCTATCATAAAATGTAACTTTTTTATAAACTCAAACAATACCACAGCAAAATCCTATAGTCTGTACATAGTAGGAAGTGCAAGGTTGGTTGTTACACATGTGGGTTCACAGAACCCACATGGAGGCTAACAACCATCTGTAACTCTGGTTCCAGAGGATCCAACACCCTCTACTGGCCTCTACCAGCATTGCATGCATGTGCTACATTTACATATGTGCAGGCAAAACACACAAACAGAAATAATAAATGAAATATTTTTTAAACTCTTTTTGGGTCTGAAGAAATGGTTCAGAAGGTAAGGGCACTGGCTGCTCTTGCAGAGGACCCAGGTTCAATTCCCAGTACCCACATGGTGGCTAACAACTGTCTGTAACTCCAGTTCCAGCGAATCCAACACCCTCTTCTGAGTTAGGCAGGCATTGCAAGACATGAGTGCACTTATAGACATGCAGGCAACTCACACATACACATAAAATTAAAACTTAGAAATAAAATATTGTTCTGAATTTATTCTTTCATTTGAATTTTCAGGTTTTTTTTAATTCTTGCTTTTGCATGAAGGACTTTTCTTCAGGTTTTATCTTTTTTGAACTAAATTTGTATGAGCCCAGATTTATGTGAATAAAGAGTAGCAAAGCTACAGGAAAGTCAACCAGCTCTTATCTGTTTATAATAGTACTGTTAACTAACAGCACTGCCTATTTTTCAGTAATACTGTAATACTCCCAGTATTGGGTCTTCACTGATTTTAATGTTAAATTATATTTGAAAACATTAAGGAAGAAAAGTTTAAATGGTTCTTTGCTTCTTTAGCATATAAATTATAAGTTATGTGATCACTGTGATTGGTCATTTTGATAATGAAGCAGTAATGTAAAGAAAGCCTTTGTACAACCTTAGAGCCGGTTCACATTTACTGACAGAGACTTTAAAATGTCTTGAGTTTGTTAACTCCTACTAAAATAAAGCCTTTTCACAAACAAATTGAGACTTTCATTATTTTTTTTTAAAATAAGAATCCTCACATATTTCTTGGAAGGAAATAATGGAAAGTTTATACCTGTAATTACATTATCAAATAATATATAATAATCATGTGTAGTAATGTTACTTAATGAAATATTATAAGTATATAATACTGTTAAGTATAAAAGTATTATAATAACATGTTAGTTTTATGATTAATGGGACATCAAAACAATCTTCTAATTATATATTTTTAAAATATTTTCTGGGGCTGGAGAGATGGCCTAGCGGTTAAGAGCACCGACTGCTCTTGCAGAGGACCCAGGTTCGATCCCCAGCATCATGTGGGGAATCCGACACTCTCTTCTGACCTCCGCGGCATTGCATGACACAGGTGCACAAACCTACATGCAGACAGTACATTCAAATAAATAAATAAATAAATAAAAATTAAAAATAAAATATTTTCCTTTTAATCATGTGTATCTATGTGCGGGTGTGTGTGTGTGTGTGTGTGTGTGTGTGCGCGCGCGTGTGTGTGCAGGGGGACCCCCACACAGGCCAGAAGCCGAGGATCTCCTGGACCTGGAATTATGGTGTTCTGGACTGCCTGATGTGGGTGCTGGGAACTGAAGTCTGGTCGTCTGGAAGAGCAGTGTGGGCCCTAATTTTATCTTCTGATGGGAACTGTATCAAGAGGGAAAGGATATTCAGGAAAATAATCTCACCATTATGTGAGTGAATATAAGTTCATTGAACCGCAGATGTAATGACTTGGAAAGAACATCAAAGCAATTGGGCTTATGGCTTCCATGGACATATGTTCCTAAAATAGAATCTAAATATTTAAGAACGTTTTAGTTGGCATCTGGAGAGATGGCTCAGCTATTAAGAGCACCGGATGCTCTTGCAGAAGACCTGGTTTCAATACCCAGCACCCACAAGGTAGCTCTCAACCATCTATAACTCCAGTTCCATGAGATCTGACACCCTCTTCTGACTTCCATGGGCACTGCACGACATGACTGCACTTACACACAGGCAATACACTCATACATAAAATAAAGATAATAAACATTTTATATACAATTTTTAGTTTACTGATTGATTCTAAGAAAGGAAAATATGACTCAAGTAAATAGAGTACTCAAGTTTATTGTTATGAAACAAGCATGCGCGCAAAGGAAAACAATTAGAGAGTCCAGAAAAAATCCATATATAACAGACAATTGAATTTGGACTAAGAATGAGAAAATGCTATGTGGAAAGAATACTGTCTTCATTAAATGGTGTTAGAAGAACTAGATATTCAGAAGATGAATTTAGACACTTAACTCATACCAGTATAAAATACTAAAAAGAGTTAAACCTGTAAAACTACTAGAAGAAAACATAATAAAATCTCCATGAGCTTGTTCTGCTAGCTTTCTATTTTAAAAAAAATTTTTTTTAATTTAATTTTTATTTTTGTATGTGTATGAATGTACTGTCTGCTTGTAGGTTTGTGCACCCGTGTCGTGCAATGCCGCGGAGGTCAGAAGAGGGTGTCGGATTCCCCTGGAACTGGAATTCTCCTGGAATTGGAGTTACAGACGGTTCTTAGCCACCATGTGGGTGCTGGGGATCGAACCCAGGTCCTCTGCAAGAGCAGTCGGCACTCTTAACCGCTAGGCCATCTCTCCAGCCCCATTGGCTAGCTTTCTTATATAGCCAAAGCCCGTCGAACCTGGCCTGGCACTGCTCATATCCACAGTAGGCTGGGCACTCCTTCATCAATTAGTTATTAAGAAAATGTCTCTCAGACACGACCACATGCCAATCTGACAGAAACAATTCTTCAGTTAAGCTCCTTCCTTCCCAGGTAGGAGACTCATTTTGTGTCAACTTGACAAAATTTAACCAGTGCATCTATCTCATTAGGTCTTTCGCTGTCCAAGTTTCTGATGATATGTAAAATAGTTAGTAGTAAAAAGGGCTGGAAGCAATGGAAACATAAAATGTATAATAATGATTTCAGGAATAAGGAATCTGAGCCCTTTTCTCTCTCTAGGGCAAAGGTAGGTTTAGCATCACTGTAAGGACAGGGTAACTAGGAAGACAGAAATGATCCCACACAACAAAGTCCGTATCTCTGGAAGGAGATATTTTTGCTGATCACAACTATATATCAACTATCCCTTCCACAGCACAAAGTTTGGGGACAAAGACTTTTGAATGCCATAAATTCCAATGGCCCCTTTTATTCATAAAGACTTTCCCACTGAGAATCTTCTCTACTCACAGGATTTGATCTGATCCTAACCTCAGCAAGAAGAATCACTACATAATTTAGGGTATTAATTTACAAGAGTGGCGATGAAGAAATGAGTTTATTTTTTTGTGACTCGTGAGGTCTAGGCCTTCAAAATACACACAGAAAGCACAATTGGTTCTTTATTAGGATTTTCAAGTATGATTAAATAAATTACAGCAGTTCTTATAACTCCCAAATCCAAAGTTTACAAATTTAATACTAGATGTACAAATACACATTTTGGAATTTAATATAAAGTATTTTTAAGAATAGCCCTTGAAAAGAAGAGTATAGACAGGATAATTATTTTACATCTTTATTTAGTTTTTTCACTTCTTAAATGTTTATATCAAAATCAGTGTTTTAAACAGTGCTGATAATGTGACTTTGAAGAGGAGAAAAAATGTGCTAGAAGTAGTCAATATACAAGGCACATTTATTATATTATATTTCTTAC
This sequence comes from Rhizomys pruinosus, assembly GCA_009823505.1. Taxonomy (NCBI): domain Eukaryota; kingdom Metazoa; phylum Chordata; class Mammalia; order Rodentia; family Spalacidae; genus Rhizomys; species Rhizomys pruinosus. The sequence continues at coordinate 2,995,089 of VZQC01010310.1, read as the reverse complement.
CTATATAATACTAGGTCTTTTTTGGTTGTTATGGGTGTGCTCCACCTCATCAGACTAGGGTGACACCAGGATTTGAAAGAAATGTTTATTTTTAGCTTATGTATGACATTTCAGATTTGCTGTTAGTGGACCTAAGGGCTTACTAGTAGATATTTTGCCAGTGAACTTAAAGAAAATTAATGCAGTATCTGTAGACCAGGCTGGCTTTGAATTCACAGAGATCTGTATGCCTCTGCCTCCCAAGTGCTGGGATTCAAGGCATGCACCACCATGCCTGGCTCTTAACCTGGGTTCTAGACAGAACACAAAAGTGAATAGACAGATACCTGAAATTTGCATTTAGTAGTTTACTTGCACTTAACACTAGCCTTCACTTTGAAGAAAAAAAGATGGCTTGTTTCTCTATATGTAATTGAAAATTATTGAAATTAGGCATGTATATTCATAACTAGTAAAAGCTATCCTAAGGAAGTTAGAGAGCATATTACAAACACCTCCTGAAATGTATAATATCCCCCTCCTTTTTTATTGATGTTTTATGTATTTCATACATCATTTTTCATTTCTGTTCAGGCATATTCCCCTATCCCTTCCCCCCGCCCCACCCCATCCCATCCCAGATCATGCATTCTGCCATAACTGTCCTGCATCTTTCTCTCAGTCATTTTTTATGCTTAGGAATTCACATTTTCCTCCATTAATTTCATATTACTCTAAAATATGGATACATATTCTCCATCACAATAGCGAAGAGCTGGAACCAACCCATATGCCCCTCAACAGATGAGTGGATGACAAAAATCTGGTACATCTACNCGCCCCACCCCATCCCATCCCAGATCATGCATTCTGCCATAACTGTCCTGCATCTTTCTCTCAGTCATTTTTTATGCTTAGAAATTCACATTTTCCTCCATTAATTTCATATTACTCTAAAATATGGATACATATTCTCCATCACAATAGCGAAGAGCTGGAACCAACCCATATGCCCCTCAACAGACGAGTGGATGACAAAAATCTGGTACATCTACACACTGGAGTACAATTTAGCAGTAAAGAAAGATGGTATTACGAATTTTGCAGGTAAATGGATGGAACTTGAAGCCATTATGCTGAGTGAAGTAACACAGTCCCAGAAAGACAAACGGAGAATGGTTTCCCTCATTTGTGGATGCTAACACCAAGCCCCCTCCTTTTTTAAACAATTATGTATCAGATGTCTTGCATAATGGTGAGCATTTCTACCCAGTTTCTGGTGTTATGAGAAATACAGTTATGGGGCTGGAGAGATGGCTCAGCGGTTAAGAGCATTGACTGCTCTTGTAGAGGACCTGGGGTTGATTCCCAGCACCCACATGGCGGCTAAGAACCATCGTTAACTCCAGTTCCAGGAGAATCCAACACCCTCTTCTGACCTCCACTGCATTGCACGCCACGGGTGCACCAACCTACATGCAGACAGTACACTCATACACATAAAAACAATAAATAAAATAAAATAATAAATAAATAAAATAAAAAATAAAATAAAAATATTTATGGTGCTGAGTATTAAGAGTCAGTATTTCCAAAGAGCTACAAAATATATCAAATCCATATAATTTAGTTTGCAATGGAACCTGGTCAAAGAGACATTTGGGGACCTGAAAAAGAGAGTTAAACAGGGGGTGTCACTCAATAGGAAAGTGTCTACCTGCCATGCACAAATAACTGCGTTCGATCTTCAGCACTAAAAGAGAGAGAGAAAAAAAGAGTTAAACAGATAAGAAGAATGTTATACTACACAAATAAATATGGTCAGATGGAAGGTGAGAGTTAACTAAGTTTGACGAGTTAGAGGAATTGAATCAAGCTGAGTGTGGCTGTATCACAAGTACAAGCACGGAAGTAAGGAAATGATAGCAAACCAAGACTGCAGGGGCTGGGAAGGCAGGTAATGTTGTTATTGTATTTATTTATTTATTTATTTTACTATAGAAAGCACCTTGGAGTAAAGCAGTGGGTGAGGTGCCCTGATCTGAGGTTTAAAGAACAGCACTACTGAGAACAGATTGTCAGTGTGTGTCTCAATACAGTCCCAACACTGAGAAAAGATTTGACAGACAAAATTAGAGGCACGCAAAAAGGCTATCCGGAAAATCCACAACAGTAAGCCAGGTACAAACACATTGTAGGTAAAGTCCATTAATAACTGTTTCTCTTAAGAATGTTTGGATCCCTAGAGAAAGGACAAAGTCCTGGCTAATGCTAAAGTCTAGGCATACACCAGTGTAGGCAAGCTTCAGAAATGTGCTGAATCACTAAGTTTAATTTCGAACAACAGGGAAGGCTGAGAGACCTTGAGATGCCCAAGTAGAGGTGTCCAGTGGGCAGACAGATGCAGTAACATATATAGCCTGGAAATGTGGGCTTGGATCTGATTTATAAGGATGAAGTCACAGAGAGGGCGAATTCAGTCATGATTTGTGTATGTTGGAGAACACAGATAAAACTGCGAGGAATGAATGTGTTTAAGGGAGCAGAAGAGAAAACACATGGAGGAAAGAACGGGGAGGTGGGCAGGAGCTCCAGAGAGCATTTTATTTTATTTTATTTTATTTTATTTTTTTTTTTGTCTTTTCGAGACAGGGTCTCCCTGTAGTACCAGCTGTCCTGGAACTCACTCTGTAGACCAGGCTGGCCTTGAACTCACAAAGATCCACCTGCCTCTGCCTCCCAAGTGCTAGGATTAAAGGCTTGCGCCACCATGCCCGGCAGAAACCAGATTTTAAAGGAACTTGGAGTGAGAGGTAGAAAGTGGGAAAAGTAAAAGAAGTACCAACAGATTTCCTAGGAAGTTTTATTTGAAACAGGTGGGAGAAACCAAGCAGAAACTAGAAGCCACATGTGGTTCTGGGAAAATTTGCTTGTCACTCCTGTAGGTTTGGCTGTGACAGGAAAAACAGGTTAGGAGAAAGAAAGAGAAGGAAGAAAAAAAAAAAAAAAAAAAAAAAAAAATTTAAAAATCTGAAACCCAACCTACAGCCTTGGAGAGTTGATTTTGATAATGAGAGATACCTTTATTTACAACAAGAACAAAGGAAGATATAATAAGCAGCCACTGTGTAGACGGAGAGGTAGAAGTTTCAGGAAGATAACATCTGATTGTGTCTTATTTCTTTTCTTAAAGTATGACTAGGTCTTTTGCAGGAGGTCTAGAGAGTGAGGTACTGAGGTAACCACTGTCAAGGGCAGATGCCATGATGGGGTTGAGCTCGGGACTCAGCTGAGACTCATAGACATAGATCCACACCATTATCAGAAGCATCATAATGTTTGTTGTAGAAACAAAGTATTTATACAAAATTACCCAATTCTTTTGTTTCTTTTAATTTTTATTTTATGTGTATGAGTGCATTGCATGCATGCATATAAGGTTACCTGTGTTGTGCAATGCCTGAAGAGATCAGAAGAGGGTGTTGAATCCCCTGAGCCATCTCTGGAGTTATGGACAGTTGTTAGATGCCATATGGGTGTTGGGAATCAAACCTGGGTCCTCTGCAAGAACATTCAGTTCTCTGAACCACTGAGCCCCATCTCCTGCCCCCCCCCCAGTTCTTTTCTAATGAGAACACCTATGAACACTTCAGACATTGTCCTCTGTAGGTGAGTCTTGACAAATTGAGTAATTGTGGATGAAACATTTTTCAGAGAAAACACCCTTCTTTGTTATCACAGCACAGGCGTAATCTTCAACTTGGCCTGTGACTTGAAATCTGTAGAGGAAATGGCCACACATTAGTGACACCCAGAAGAGCAGGAATCTGCCCCCCCCACCCCACCAGAGACACCCACCCTCAGCTGTGGTCTACACAAGCACAACCACATACATTTTGTATTTGGTCTTCTGGCCTAGCTGGAGACATTCCAATGTATAGACAGGGAACATGCATTTCAAGAACATGCTTTTTTAAAATTTTCTTATTTTTTGTGTGTGTCCGTGTGTCTGTGTGTGTGTTGTGTTGTGTGTGTGTAATGTATGTGTGAGACAACATTTTTGTTGTTGTTGTTTTATTCATCATCTATTTAGTGGTCACAAAGGTAGTTGATTAATATGCAAAGATTTCACAAATTCTTTTATCACAGAAAATATAAAACAGAAGATAATTGAACTTAGGAAACTCCCAGTAGTCACTGGTATGTGTTATAGTACATAATAAAGTCTGAGATTCAATGTATGCCAGGGAAATATTTAAGAAGATAATTTATGTGATTTGATTCACCTAATAGCAAATTTTTTTTCTTTTTTTTTCACATAAATTACTTTTTACTTTAACAAATCATTAGACCCGTGTTCCATGCCCATTTCCCCCATTCCCGCCAGAGCTCATGCATTCTGCCCAAACTTGACTTTTTCATCTCTTTCTCAGTTCTTTCTCAATATTCTCCATGAGGAGTTGACTGTGTTTGAGCAGAAGTTCACTGTTTTTTTTTTTTTTTTTTTTTTTTTTTTTTTTTTTTTTGTTGTTGTTTGTTTCCAATATGCATATGCCCAACTGCATTGGACAAAAGCTCAGGGGTCCTACACAAGAAATACTTACAACTAGGTAATTGGCACCTAGCATCCACATATGAGGGGATACCCATTCGTCGCGATTTGTTTTTCTGGGACTCGTGTTACTTCACTCAGCAGGATGGTCCTCTAGCTCCAGCCATTTTCCTGCAAAGCTCGTCGATTGTCGTCTTTCTTTACTGTTGCATAGAAACTCCATTGTGTAGATGGTACCCACATTTCTCTATCCACTCCGTCAGTAGGGGCATTTTTGGGTTGGTTCCAAGCTCCTTGCTATTGTGTAAAGAGGCTGAAATAAACATGGCCGCTGCATGTATCTCTGTGAATGGGTGTGAGTCTGAGGGTACATGCCTAGAGTGGTATGTGGGGTCAGGTGGCAAGTTCATTGCAAATCTTCCAAGTTCCCCATTGACGTTTCCATAGTGCTGCAGTGAAGTTTACATTCCCACCAGCATGGATGAGTGTCCCCTTTCCCCACAAACCCTTCTTCCAGCACTTGTATCATTTGTTTTCTTGATCCCTAGCCAGTCTTATGGAATAAAAGATGATATCTTAAAGTGGTTTGATTTACATTTCCTAATGATTAGTGATGTTTGAACACTTCTTAAGGTGTTTTCTCAGCCATCTCTAACTCCAAGGAGGTCTCGTGCTCAAGTTCTTTGCTCCATCTATTGAGTGGGTCACTTTGTTTTCTTTTTTTCTTTGTTTATTGAGTATTAGTTTATATATTCCTGGAGTGAGACAACTTCAAGAATCAGTTATCAGGGATGCAGAGATGGCTCACTGGTTCAGAGAACTGACTGCTCTAGAAGAGGCCTGGCCTTGATTCCTAGCACACACAGGGCAGCTAACAACTATCTGTAACTTCAGTTACAGGGGGATCCAACCCCTTCTTCTAACCTCCATGGGCACTGTACATAGGTACACCTACCTACATGCAGGCAACACAGTCATACACATAAAATTAAAATAATACATAAAATAGGTAAAAAGGGAATCAGTCCTGTCCTTCCACCATGGCTTCTGGGGATCGAACTCAGGTTGTCAGACCTGTGGACTGTGGGCTTTCACCATGGCTTCTGGGATTGAACTTGGGTTGTCAGGCCTGTGGACTGTGGGCTTCAACCATGGCTTCTGGGGATTGAACTCAGATCCTCTGGAAGTGGATTTATGGATGTTTGTTAGCCTTCATGTAGGTTCTGGGATTCAGACTTGGGTTGTCAGGCCTGTGGACCATGGGCTTTCATGGATTTACATAGGGATTGAATCAGTTGTCAGGCCGTGACTGTTGGGTTCACCATGGCTTCTGGGGGGATTGAACTCAGGTTGTCAGTGCCTGTGGGACTGTGGGCATTTCACCCATAGCTTCTGGGGATTGAACTTGGGTTGTCAGGCCTGTGGACCATGGGCTTCCACCATGGCTTCTGGGGATTGAACTCGGGCTGTCAGGCCTGTGGGACCATGGCTTCTACCATGTAGGTCTCTGGGATTGAACTCGGGTTGTCAGGCCTGTGACCATGGCTTTCACCATTGGCTTTGGGGAATGAGACGTCGGTGGTTGTCAGGCCTGTGGACCATGGGCTTTCACCATGGCTTCTGGGGATTGAACTCAGGTTGTCAGGCCTGTGGACTGTGGGCTTTCACCATAGCTTCTGGGGATTGAACTCGGGTTGTCAGGCCTGTGGACCGTGGGCTTTCACCATAGCTTCTGGGGATTGAACTCGGGTTGTCAGGCTTTCGACCATGGGCTTTCACCATAGCTTCTGGGGATTTGAACTCGGGTTGTCAGCCCTGTCGGACCATGGGCTTTCACCCATGGCTTCTGGGGGACTTGAACTCAGTGTCTCAGGGCCGTGTGACTGTGGGGCTTTCACCATAGTCTGGGGATTGAACTCGGGCTGTCAGGGTTGCTGGACCATGGGCTTCACCATGCTTCTGGGGACTGAACTCAGGTTGTCGGCCTGTGGGACGTGGGGCTTCACCATAGCTTCTGGGGATTGAACTCGGGGCTGCAGGGCCTGATGGGACCGTTGGGCTTCCACATCGGCTTCTGGGCTTGAACTTGGCCGTCAGGCCTTTGGGGACCGTGGCTTCCACATGTTCTGGGGGTCAAACTTGGGCTGTCAGGCCTGTGGACTGTGGGCTTTCACCATGGCTTCTGGGGATTGAACTCGGGTTGTCAGGCCTGTGGACCATGGGCTTCCACCATGGCTTCTGGGGATTGAACTCAGGTTGTCAGGCCTGTGGACCATGGCCTTCCACCCACTGAGCCACCTCAGTGACCCAACCATGCCATCCTCAATGGAGGGATTGACTCAAATGGTTCCTAAATCAAAAATGACCATTTGAAATGATTATTAGACATAAACTTGTGACTAAGAACTAGTTTCCAGAGCTGGAGAGATGGCTCAGTGGTTAAGAGAACTGGCTGTTCTTACAAAGAACTTGGGTTTGGTTCCTATCACCTACATGGCAGTTAGCACCTGTCTGTAACTCCAGTTCCAGAGGCTCCAGCTCCCTCTTTTGACCCCCACAGGCATTGCATGACATGGATGCACTTACATACATGTAGACAATACACATATACACAGACTTTTTTAATTAAAGAAAAAGAACTGGTTTCCAAGCCAGGTGTGGTGGAGCATACCTATAATTCCAACACTCAGGAAATGCAGGAAGAGAATCAGGAGCTACATACAAGCCAGCATTGGCTACATGACACAATCTTTTATAAAAAGCATAATGACAAAAAATGGTTTGCCAATTCTTCACAATCATACAAGAAATAAGGTTCTCAGAGGTCAGACTCAATGTCTTTAAGGGAAAATTATATTTTCTACTCCAAAAGTTCCTGGTTAAGCTTTCTGAACATCTACAACTGTTACACCATGCCAGATCTGTGGTAGACAGTATTGTAGGCATCATTGTAAGATGTGTAAATAGCAACAATGTGTAAAAATATACATCCCAAAAAACATTGAACAGATTCTCTATAGAAAGTCAACCAATTATAGACTTTTTTATCTTCCAGATCTAAATTCCAAATGTCATTCTTTCAAAATACCTTCCTTAACTGCCAAGAAAAATCTCCTTGACTCTAAAATATATCTCAGCTAAACAAACTACTTAGTATATCCGGAGCAAACCAAAGATGGAAAGAAGAACTCCATTTTGGGAGGAGGAGAGAGGAGGCGAGTGAAGAGCAGGGTAGAGGACCCTCCTGTTCTTTTCAAATTCTTTGACCTCACATATACAGGAACAGGAGAATTTCTGTGCCTACAAGGATGCTCACCTTTCTTACTCTTATCATAAAAGAGAGAAACTCTTCTTATCCTCTACATGATATGTAGACCAGCCTTTTCTGTCTTGGACAAATAATATAATATCATGACTTAAAAATAAGAAAAGGGCTGCAGAGATGGTTCAAATAAAGTGTTTGCTGAATTAGCATGAGGGGCCTGAGTTCAGGTCCCAGACACCCAGGTGCAAGTTGTGCATAGCAGTGCCCACCTGGTACGTCAGTGATGGGGAAGGGGAGACAGGTGGATCTCGGTGCTCACTGGACACCCAGGCTAGCTGAATGGGTGAGCTCTGGTTCAGCGAGAAACGTAGGTCTCAAAAAAAAAAAAAAAAAAAAAAAAAAAAATATATATATATATATATATATATATATATATTTATAATATAATAATATATAAGAGAGCTAGTGAGGACAACATTCACTCAGTAATTGAACTTCTGGTCTTCAGAAGTGTAACACATGGGCCAAGCCACACTCATGTACACATATACACACACACACACACACACACACACACAAATCAGGAAAAAAATCTTTTTGTTTTGTATTTGAGACAAGGTCTTCCTGCAACCCCAGCTGTCTTGGAACTCATTGTGTCGATAAGGCTGTCTTTGAACTTACAGAGATCTACCTGCCTCTGACTCCTAAATGCTGAGATTAAAAACATTTGCTACTGTGTCCAGTTCAACCATAAGATTTTTAAATCAATGTGTTTCCTACATGAGGAAGCCAGCATGGGTAGTAATGAGTTTGTATTTTTTTGCGAGATGGTTTTCTCTCTCAGGGCATGTTTTGGGCAGCCTGTGGGGCCTGCTGACCCACTCTGTAGCAAACATAATCATATAATCGTAATCTCCTTAATATCATGTCTTTTTAAATTGAATTTTTGTGATTTTCATACAATACAGTTTGATGGTTTTTGATCACTTCCCATAAACACCGCCCCAATATCCTATCACCCCCCCACAACTTAAACTCTTTTTTAAAACGTATATTTATTATTTTTATTTTCCATGTGTGACTGTATTGCTTGCATGCATGTAAGTGCACTCAGGGTGTGCATTGCCTATGGAGATCAAGAGAGAGTGACACATCCCCTGGAACTGGAGTTACAGATGGCTGTTAGCCGTCTTACAGTGCTGGGTATTGAACCTGGGCCCTCTGCAAGAGCAATAAGTGCTCTTAACTGCGGAGCCATCTCTCCTGTAGCTAAAGAACATTTTTTTTAAAGTAGAATTTGTAAAGATAATGTATTTTCTTTATAGTAGACAACCACCTTTAAATCCTGACAATATCTGTGCCCAAGGAGGTTTTGAAGTAATGATTAAAGGATGTGAGAGTTCTGATTGAGAGCTGAGCTATGTCTCTATCCTTCATGAACTCCCCAAACACTCTTCAGTGTGACTCCATCTCTGGGCCCATGAAGAGTCCCATCCCTGTAAGACATCCCAGCAGCCATCAGTTGTCCAGAGTTCCTTAGGTTGGGTTGAGATTTCCTGTCCAATTCCACATGTCTATGCTGGGATTTTTGTCTTGTGTGAGCTTGTGCTGGACTTGTGTGTGCTGTCACCACTGATGTGAGCTCGTATGAGTAACTGACCAGCTGTCTGGAAGACTCTGTTTCCTTGTGGCCATCACACCTTTTTTTTTCTAATTCTAATTACCTAGCAATGTAATTCTTTTTTTTTACCATCACACCTTTTTAAGAAATACAATACAATTCAAAATTTTCAAAATTTTTAATTTTTGACAAATCAATGAAACCTTGATGGTGAGAAAAATGTTTGCCCTGAAAACTGAGATCTTCTGTTTGTTTTGAGTATTAGTACCTCACCTCAGCTGATTCTACCTATGGAATTTAACCACAAATGAATAAAATGGGGAAAAACTATATGCTGATATTGTTTATTGGGATGACCATTTAAAAAAGGTTCTTTGTCTTATTAATGTATCTTCTTAAATTTTCCAAAGAAACGATATCTTTCTGTAACAGTAGTCTCATGCCAAGAGAAAATGAGGCTGAAGTCTTGGTGGGAGAGAGGAGATGTTCTAAACTCCAGGAGAGAGGTGTGCACCTTCCAGGCTGGGTGGGACATTGGAGGTTGCCTGAGGCCCAGACACCTGCCTCACCCCCCCGCCCAAGGAAAGAACTGCTTAAATGCCTCACAGTCAAATCTCCCTAGCTTGACAAAAATTATAAGTAAATCTCTATTCTCTTTTATTTCATTATTTCTTTTAGAATTCAGAAATTTAAGGTAAGGAGAGTTACGAGCCTGAATGGTGTGAACACTTCAGTAATCCAAATACCATTATTCTTTAAACAAACAAACAAAAAAACACTCTTCATTAGATTTAGAGAATTTCATCTTGATTATAATTTTCTATTTGTAATTTTTGTATTATCAAAATAAGAGGAAGTCTAAATGGGATCATAAATTAATTTAGGATTCTCCAAGGCAGAGTTCCTGACCACTCCTCCTTAGCAGGTGTAAAACTCTTCCATCTTAGCATCTATACGGCCACTTGAAGTGCCCCACCGGTCCTGGCAGCAGTGACTGTCACAGGTTATGTTTCTCCAGTGGTATCCATACCCCAGACACTCACAGCTGTGGATTTAATGGTGTGCTGTCCAGCCAGGTCCACGTGTTCTGTGTGTTTATCTGGTTCAATCCAATCCAAAAGTAAATACCATCTTGTATGTTACTCTGTACGAAGTCCTGATAAAGTGGATTAAGAGAAAGTCAGTTTCGACTATTAAAACAAACCTCTCTGATGTTTTTTTGTACCTAAATTTGAAAAAAGATCTTGATCTTGAAGCTGGAGAGATGGATCAGTGATTGAGAACACTTGCCGCTCTTGCAGGGGAACCAGGTTTGCTCACCAGCCCCTTATGGAGGCTAAAACTACTATCTGTAATTCTAGTTCCAGGGGACCCATCGCCTTCCTCTGGCCTCCTGGACACTGTACACACATGTGGGGCACCTACATACACGCAGGCAAAATATTCATCTTCATAAAATTAAAATGATCCTGGGGGGGGAGCAACACTTGCCTTTAATCCCAGCACTTGGGAGGCCAAGGTAAGCAGCTCTCTGTGAGTTCAAGATCAACTTGGTCTACATGGCAAGTTCCAGGCCAGCTGGAGCTACAAGGAGACGCTGTCTCAAAAGCCCCAAAACAAAATAGAATAAAATAAATAAAAATAAAAATAAAAATGAATCAAGTAAAAATAAAAATAAGGTCCTTGATGCCTATTTCCCCACTCAGGAAAAATTATAAGAAGTTTTCTGTATATTTAGAGAAAGAAGCATACAGAAGGGTTTTTCCAACTCTGTGACTCTCATGTGCATTATGTGTGTAAGGTTGCATGTTAGGGGACAGCCCCTGCTCCTGCTACAGACTCTGCAGCAGCCTTCTTCCCCTTCCATTGATGCCAACCGGCATCCTACTGAAACACTGTGAGTCTCTGGCTAGCAGAAAACCCTGCTCTGGGACATCACACCAAGGAAGCGAGGTGACATCAAATCCACAGATCCTGGTCCTCACCTCCTTCCTTGCCTACTACCAGGGAAGCACAGGCTGCAGGCTCTTGCTGTAAAACCTTGTTCCTCCCTACAGAGCTTTAAGAAGAGACTCTCTCTTCTACCCCAATTTCTCTCTCCAGAGGGCCTGCTGTCTGTCTGGAGCCTGAACTTTCCCACCAGGCTGCTGTCTCTCTGTCTGTCTGCCCATGTCACCAATAACTCTTCTAATAAAAATCCTTATTCCCCAGTGATTGGTGTCAGTGTCCTCTTGAACCTCTGCCCCCATCCCAAACCTAACAATGTGAAAGTCCGTTGTGTTTTATGGAACCAACGATAGTGTGAACAGCAGCCTTTGAAATGGTGTTGAGGGCACAGATGCAACAAGCAACGAACAAGTCCGTCTGAAGGAGACAGCTCTTCCCTGCTTGTTTCTGACTATCACTGTGCAGACTTAAAAACGGGCGAAACTATACACAAACGGAAACCTAACTAAAGTATCCCATCTTCTTGACCCGATATTCTAGACATATTGCCAGAAATTGATAATGTTTCACACACACACACACACACACACACACACACACACACAC